>JASAMV010000165.1:0-92736 GCA_030248065.1 Rhynchonema sp. JSB1_4
AAACAGTTCAAAATGAGCATGTTTAATCTCCCAAGTGCATTTTTAGCCGGTTTCAGGCCATTCCCCGACGAAATTTTCTCCAAAATAGGCGTTTTTGGATCATGGGTATCCTTAAGTACTGGAAAAATATTTGGAAAAAAACGGTTTTTTCCGAAAAAAAACGGTTTTTTTCCAAAAATATATTTTGTGGAAAAATACGCAAGTATATAGCGTTCCAACTTTGTTGAACTTCTAAAAGCGCGCGAATAGCATTAAAACTCATAACCAGGCAATAAAACACCTGCAATCGGTATTTTTTGTTCAAAATAGTGCTTGCCATACTTTGGTCAGCTTGCACCAAAAAATTTTGGGTGTTGCACCTAGTAAATTTTGAAAAAAAAACCCTGAATACCAGTGTTTGGTATTGGTATTGGGAAGTTCTGTGGCTAGTTTTGCGGGGCGGGTAGGGTACATAGGTGGAAAAAATCGGGGCGGGTAGGGGGGTAGTGTACCTGGGTTTTGGGGGGGGGGGAAAAGCGGGGGGGGGGGGAGGGGGGTACCCCTAAGGTACACTAACCGCCGCGACCAAGGTACACTAGTACACTAACCGCCGCGCCAGGTACACTAACCGCCTCAATTTTTGCCTGAAATCGGCATTTTTAGGCCTAAAATGGGCATTTTTAGGCCTAAAATGGGTGATTTTTAGGTCAATGATGTCAAAAGTCGCCAAAATACCCTTTTTGTGGAGAATTTTTTCTAAAAAGGGGCAAAAATCGGTCAAATTTTCTACCTCAAAAAGTGACTTTTTCCTGAATTTGTGTCTTCCCCCCTTCCCCCAGGGAGGTACACTAACCGCCGCACGGAAAAAAGGGGTAGGTACCGTAAAAACCTAAATAGAGCCCCCCGGAATAGAGCCCCCCTCGGAATATCGATCGAAAATAACACCGGATTTGGAACGCTCTCGCTGAGAAACGAAAATAATTTTTTGAAAATGGGGTCAGTGAATTAATAGAGCCCCCCCTTGTATTTAGGTTTTTACGGTACACTAACCGCCAGGGTAGTACTTGGGGGGGTGGGGGCGGGTCATCCCCCAAATTCATCTATCTATCGTCAACACTTTTTGATTTCATCTATCTATCGTCAACACTTATGGGCTAATCTATCTATCGTTAACAAATTTTGGGAACAATCTATCTATCGTCAACACATTTCGAACCCAAAATTATTTTTCACTCCAAATAGGCAAAAAATCGCGCGCTACGCGCGGATTTCGTACATCTAAGTACATTTTCATTAATATTTACACATTGTTATCTACTTAGTACACTATACTATACCTTGATTTTTGGCGACCCCCCCACCATCTATCTATCGTCAACAAGTTTGGGTCGACCCCCCAGATTTCGGACTTGGGTCATCTATCTATCGTCAACACATTTCGGGTCCCAATCTATCTATCGTCAACACCCTGACCAAGTACTACACTGCTAACCGCCGCGCCGGACCAGGAACTACACTGCCCCGGCCCGAAGCTTCTGAAGTGACTTATTTTACTGAAAAAGTAGGGTTGTTTTTTGTCAAAAATAGTAAAATTTCTGACGGATTCAGCAAGTAAGTGATCAGTATTGTCCAGTGGTGTGGCTACCCAGGCGTGCAATCAACCTACTGTACCACCAGAAAGGCCTGCAATCAACCTACCTACTGTACCGGCCGAGCTTGGGGGGGGGAACAAAATTTTTTATGTCTAAATTTAGATGAAAACGTACTCTAAAACCCTCATTTCGCGCGCAGCGCGCGATTTTTCGATTATTTGGAGTGAAAAATAGGGGTTCCCGAAAAATATCGATTTTATACCATTTTGAGCCAAAAAATAGCAACCTACTGTACCAGCCGGGGGGCGGCGGCCTACCTGTACCAGGATGGCGCGTCATTACCTTACCTACCTTGGTATTGTCTATCTGGCGACTTTTTCATGGAAAACAATGAATTTTCAACCAAAAAAATAGATTCAAAAATCGCAAAAATTGTGACAAAAAATGGGTTGGGCTTTGGAGTTGGAGATTTGTGGGTACGGGTCGGGCCGGGCCGGCCAAACCCGGCCCGATTGCGACCTCTGGTCAAAAACATAGTAGTGGCAGGGGGCGGTTGGGGGGTTACCCCCTCAGTACTTACCTACCACAAAACCCGAGGGGGGTGGCAAAAATCGGTGTTTTTCCACCTTATTTTCCCAAAAATCGCGCGCTCCGCGCTCAAACCCACCCATAATACCTATTTTTCGGCGATTTTCGGCGAAAATTTGGAAAAAGTACTATTTTTACCTCAATTTTTGGCCAAAATTGTATCACAAAAACGGTGTTTTTTCGCCTTTTTGGGTGACCAAAATCATACCTCTCACGCTTCCGGTCCCAACCCCGCATCATACCTACCTCCCACACATGGGCCTGCCACGTGCCACTACACTGGTCAAAAATGCCCAAATTTCGACCGAAAACTCTAAAAAGTGCAAAAAATCGCGCGCTACGCGCGATATATGCACGTTATAGCATATAAAAACAGGCACCCGAAAAAACTTGTGTTGTACCCGTACCCTACCCGCCCCGAAAAATCTTCCCCCCCCTCCCCCCAAACCGGATTCCCCCCCAAAATCCCAGGTACACTACCCCCCTACCCGCCCCGATTTTTTCCACCTATGTACCCTACCCGCCCCGCCAAAGTAGCCACAGCACTGGTCTCATACCTGGGGTAACCAAGGAATCATTCTTTCCATCACGTGACACCGGCCGCCCAACCCGAGGGCACTCCCACGGGTTGTGTCGGGCTCATGGGGCGGGTCCGCCGGACTTGTCCGGGTATTGGGCATATCGCGTCGTAGACCTCTAGAACGGGCTCCCAGAGAGTGTGGTCTCTGCTGCCTCAACTGCGGCCTTCAAAACTAAACTAAACTCACGTGGTCGAGACTTAGTTTCTCGCCACATTTCTTCAAAATTTTCAGCCTTCGTTGACTGATCCCCTCAGTCACTGGGTTGCTGCTTTTCAGATAATCATCAATATTCCGTCATCCGTTGCTGACTTTATTGCTCGTTGCGTTTGTTCTCTTCATTAGTTTGGTTGGTTGAATCTCGCCGGTACGTTTTCTTTGTCGTTTGTTCGTTCATGTTCACATTTTCGTTTATTAATACTCATGTTCATTTTTTAGGGTTTCTCCGGATCTTGTGTAAAGGTCTTTGCGAAAGCGTGCAGATAAAATTTGAATTTGAATTAATTGAACCCCACCTTAATGGCTCGAAATCAAAAATAGAACCCCCCATAAATAGAACCCATAGTAGTGGCCAGTGCTGTGGCTACTAAGGCGGGGCGGGTAGGGTACACAGGTGGAAAAAACCGGGGCGGGTAGGGGGTAGTGTGCCTGGGATTTGGGGGGGGGGGGGAATCCGGTTTGGGGGGAGGGGGAAGATTTTTCGGGGCGGGTAGGGTACAATACAAGTTTTTTTGGGTGCCTATTTTTATATGCTATAAAGTGCATATATCGCGCGTAGCGCGCGATTTTTTGCACTTTTAAGGGGTTTCGGTCGAAATTTGGGCATTTTTGACCGAAAAATGGACATATTGAGGGCAAAAATCGGGGCGGGTAGGGTACCAGGGCGGGGCGGGTAGGGGGTAGGGTACCAGAGCAGAGGTCGCAATCGGGCCAGGCCGGGCCGCGATTTTGGGCTTTTGGCTCGGGCCGGGCCGGGCACCCCGGCCCGAAGCTTCTGAAGTGACTTATTTTACTGAAAAAAGTAGGGTTTTTTTGTCAAAAATACTAAAATTTCTGACGGATTCGGCAAGTAAGTGATCAGTATTGTCCAGTGGTGTAGCTACCCAGGCGGGGCGGCAACCTACTGTACCACTAAAAATGTGGGGCGACAACCTACCTACCAGTGGTATGGCTACCCAGGCGTGCAATCAACCTACTGTACCACCAGAAAGGCCTGCAATCAACCTACCTACTGTACCGGCCGAGCTAGGGGGGAACAAAATTTTTGATGTCTAAATTTTGATGAAAATGTGCTCTAAAACGCTAATTTCGCGCGCATCGCGCGATTTTTCGCCTATTAGGAGTTATTAGGAGTAAAAAATATCGATTTTATACTATGTTGAGCCAAAAATAGCAACTTACTGTGCCAGCCGCCGGGCGGCGACCTACCTACTGTATGTACCAAGATCTACGTAACAATCTACCTAACCTACTGTACCTAGGGGGACCCCACCCTGCACCATTGGCAGTGTAGTGGCAGGCAAATGGTTGCAAGGTACCCTTGGGGGATGGATCCAGATGGTTGCAAGGTACCCCCTACCCAGCCTCCGGAAGGTTGCAAGGTACCCCTGAGGTCCGAAAAAAGGGCGTTTTTGCATGCATTATACTGCAAATTTGGCCGATAAATTAAATTTGAAAAGAAAAACCCTGCGGGGTTGGTGCAGGGTCCGTACCTTCTTGGGATAGCCCTCAAGCCACTACACGGTACCACATGTAAGTGACATGATACGGTTGTATTGTTATGTCAACCATTGTTTAACAGCGGGGGGTAGAACTGCTCTTCTTGTCTTGTAGAGTCGAATCCTCACAGATTTTATCATATCTGCGTTGCACCACCGCTTTTCTATAGCCTATTTACAAAAACCTTGAAATTGTTGTATCAGCATCAGCGGCCAGGAAAGCGTTCATTTGGTTTTAACATTTATTGGATTTGATCAAAGGGAACTACAGCATAAAGTCCCCAGTTTGTCTTCACGCGCTGGTCGCGTCAGTTCAATGACATTGACATGTTCGTTGCTATGAAATTGACGGTATTGTTCGATGCGGTATGCATTCGTGTGTTCCCTGTGTGCCGGGCCGAAGCGATATGGGGTAGTAAAGTGAGTGAGTCGTTACATGAACGAGCCACTCCCTCCACCCGGAACGCTTGGCGGAAAGCGATCGGTTAGCGCCCGTCGGATGAACCACCGTGTTTTTGACATTGTATAATAATGCATTTTAATATGTCACTCGTTGTTCGTCCCTTGGTCGCGCGTTTTCGTGGCAGCGGCACTGCCGTCCATGTGCTCGTATAATATTGATTTGAGTGCTTGCCTGCTATCTTCGACCGTGTCTGTGCACGTAACGTATTGTGTCCGTGGCCGTGCGACAGAATGTGTGCGCGCCCTGTTTGCCAGGGTGGACATGTTCCGTACATTGTGCCGTTATTGATGTCTTAGCCGTGCGGCGTGGCATGTACAGTGTGTGCGCTGCTTGCCGCCTGTAGCGCCGCTCGGCTGGACACTGGGCGTCACAGCAGCAGCGTTACTGCGGCAACACACACACACACACAGCACCGACGCTTGTGCCTGCTTGTGTATGCCTTACACGTATAGGACGTGCACGGCTAGCTGGCTGGATGTAGCTGCTTGTCGTACACACACAGCTCGCTTCTCGCACACAGCAGCTCGACTAAAATGTCTATGTTGTGTTGCGACGCGATATTATATGCTAAGACTGGCTCTGCCACCGACCGACTAATACACTACTGGGTGTCATCACAGATATGTCGGTATTCCAAAGCTGAGTTTAGTTCTCTGTTTCGTAGCGGCACCGGCAGATAGCTAGCTTACTGCTTGCTTGAGATGTGCCCCACGCTTGTCGTCTGAGACAAATTTGTGGCCTGTGTCCCTTGACCAGGTGTGCATTAGCCGATCGCATATCCCATTCCCTGTCGTTTCCTCTTTGTCGATAACTTGTTGTAGGTTTGCTCCCGGTACGCATCCGTTATGATGACGTTTTTGCTTGATATAGAGCAGTGCGTGTGGTGTGTGTGTGTGTGTGTGGTTTGCGTGAGTGTCCCTCGACCACATGTGCATTTAGTCGCACCTTGACCAGGCGACGTACACATGAGGCATATGCGTGTCGTCGTAGCCACACGGATCATGTCGTCAGTGTAGTGTAAACTGGTCCACCTGGTTCTCCTGCACATGATTGCACGTGTACTCCACATAAGCACTCACTGCTACCACAGCCTGCTGTGCTTACGTGGCTGTGAGACAAGTTAGTTAAACAGCCGGACAACGGTGCGCCATTGGTATCGCGTCTGTTTTCTGTGCTAAAATGTGACAGAGCAAGCAGCCACTTGGCACAACAATGCGCTTTGCACGTTAGCAATGTGCTGTGCTTGCACTGCTTTTCATTTCACTTTGCCCGTCTCTCACGCTTTGGCTCTGTCCTGCCACTCCCCCACCCCACTTGTGGCAATGTGTGTGACAGTAAAGTGATAGTCGACGTGTAAGCCGCCAATGGCGCATCGTCGTTTTTGTGCACGCCTTTATTGTTGCCTATGAGAGCCCAGATTGCATCATGTGTCTGTGTGTAGTGTTTCTTTGCAACACACGCATTGCACATGTTCGCAAGTTACCTTCAGCTTTGGTCGCTGACTGACTGCGCCCGGAGCTCGTTCATTCCCTTATATATTCATAACGTTTGCCCCGACCGATGGTTTGACATGAAACCTGACTATGATCTTGTCATGTTCTCATACATTTGCACTCATGGACTGATCGTGAATGATAGAGCCTTTGCTCAACTCAAGGTGTCTGACCTTCCAAGTATCATTCCGCGTGGTCATTGGTTCTGACAGGTCAGCAGTGCACGCATGTTCGCGACTGGCTTGGTACAGTTTGCGGTTACATACAGCATGCACACCCACCCATGCGCAACGCGTGTATGTGCATGCTGTCTGCCAGGGTCACTGGTCAGTTAACGTAGCCCGAACTGACTTTAATTTGTCACGAGGCTGATGGTTGTGTTTTATGTACAACAGGGACGCCACCCGTGAGCTATTTTCATCTATCCCCCTCCGGGTACGCCTTCTCCCGCAACTTTTGCCTAAAATAGGCAAGTTTAGGCGAAAGTGGGCATTTCTAGACCCAAACTAGATTATTATTTTGTGTCGACCGTAGCCTAAATATGCCTTGTTATTGAGAACCTTATTCCAAAATGGGCAACAACATTTCAAATTTTCGACCACAAAAATTTCTTCCACACAATTCGGCCTTCCCCCTGCAGGTGGATACATCTATCCCTCTACGGACCAGGAACTACACCGTCTAGGCTGGCGATATCCCACCCACAGGTTTCTCTGTGTGTTCGGTGTACTGCCTGTTCATTCACCCATAATCAGACGCCCCCTCATTGTAATCAGTTGGCAGTCATATGTTGTGGAAGTCAGGCAGCGCGGCCCAACAGCACCTTACAACTCGCCACTCTATCTTTACTTTTTTATTACAATGTGCACTATTTGTACTTTTCATCAATCCAACCTGTCTACACACCGGTTTTTCCACGTGTGTTCTGGGCTGCTCTGCTCTGGGGTAACATTTATTCGTATGATAGCACAAATGCCAGCGCTTGCCGCCGCCGACCCAATTGTATTATGATGGTTTATGGCAAATGTGATTTTATATTGTTAGGTCAGGTCATATTGTTGCAGTTACTGTAGATCAGGAGTTTTCCCTCTTTGTGTTACCTGCGCTGCGTGACCACAAGAACAGCAGCGAATCTGAAACCGAGTGTTTTATTTCAGATTGTGGCGACATGGAATAATGTACTGAATGTGAATCGTGCTCCAGGTACACGAACATTAAAATATATATAGTCGATATTAAAAAATAGAGCCGACGTCAGATCGACCCAATTAAATCCACATTATTTGTACGATGGCAACGGCCGTGGGCACGAACGACGCGCCGCAGACCACCACCAACATACATCGACCCCCGCCCCAACCCATGACCGAACGCGTCGTCAAAAGTACGTACGGATTGGAGCGTTCAAAAGATTAAAAAAACAATGTTTTCTTTCCAGTAAAAACTATTGGCTTTGGCTCGCGCAACCCTGCCACAGTGAATTCAATCCGTCTCGTGTGCTCACCAAATTTTCAGACCTGCCTAAGACCATAATAGGAATTCGCATCATTTTTTTGGAAATGGGCGGCCAGGCCAAGTGTGTGACAACTTGCTGACCGTTGGGTTCCTTTGTAATATATTCACCACCACCAGCTGTTTAGTTTCGTGTCAACTGTCAAGTCGTGTGGTGTTCCCATTCCGAATTCCCATGGCTGTGTGTGAATGTGATGCCAGCTCGATCTTGGCCAAGTTGTGTTTGGACGAAAAACGGCAAAGACACACACTCCCAATCAACACAGTGGGTGCCTACAGTTACAGCATGTCATGCCCGGATGACGGGTCTCTCCCTGTTGTGTGCATGATACAACCGCCATTTCCCGCAACGACCCTCTTCAGGGCCACTTGACCGTGTGTGCTCTCCTTGTTTCAGGGTTCGCTGACCTATTTCACTCAGGGCAGGGGCCCACTCAAGCATAATAAGTTTTATGAACGTCACACATGACAAGACAAGAGTCACACGCACGTGCACACAGCTGGGAGAATTGGGGGCTGTTTCAGACACTTGGCCGCGAGCTATTATACCAATACCAGGACGCAGTTTTCTAAAAAGAGCAAAAAAATGGCTTCTGTTATCGTTGTTATGCAGCTGTGAGCATTTGGTGAACTCGCGATCAGGATTGACATTTTTGATATTGTTCTCCAAAAGATTTCCGGTTGCCAAATTTTAAAACTTGGCTCTTTACGATCACGTGACGTCACTTCCAATGTGCACATGATGATCGAGTAAGCCTGTTCGAGTTTGCGACGTCAAATTTACGCGGGAAACATCAACTAGTTAACACGTGCATATACGTTTTGTTTCCTTTGTGATTGCTTGCACCAGTTTCTCATGCTTTGGTCTCGCTCCGGCCAATCAAGTGTGCTTCTGTACGCTTTGTCTGTCGTCGTCGTGTAGGAGGAGGAAGGAGTGCACGTGTTAATTAGCTCGGTGATCAGTGACTGAGCCAGACTGCTGGATTAATTAATGAACATTCGTACCTGAGCAATGCCCTGTTTGATCGACCTGCCCAATCTCAGAGACAGTCTGCCCATATTCGTGCATGTTGAGTATGACACGTTGAGAACTGGAGCCCAAACACACGAACACGTCATCCAAGTACTTGGTAACATCTGGTAACCGGGGACAGTCAGTTCGGTGGCTTGTATGTTTGGATTGGAACTCGTGATGATGTGCGAAAATTGTCTGCCTGTGGAATGGGGGGGGAAATGGTTCCAGTCTTGGTGCGTTGCGAACTTTGTTTTTTTTGTTTGGTACCACTTCTTGCCACTTGTTCAGTGAACTTTACATGTGGTAGCTGATTGAAGCCAATTTTCGCGCCACACAGGAGAATTTAGATCATGATCATCATTTTTTTGCTGGATCTTGACACTGGAGAGAAATCCTAACTTTTCTGGACTTGGAACCTGGACTTTGAAATTTGGCTTGAAACTGCCAACGCAGGAACTAACGTGCACAAACACTAATAAAGTCATTCGTTTGCTTCGCTGTGGGTCCATTTCACCGCAATCATTTTTCGCCCACAACAACGTTTGACGTGTTTAACTCGTGTGTTTTAACGACCCATTATTGAGCCAAATGTCATGACCGAGCTTAGTAATCACATTGGTTTTTTTATGACCGTGCTTTATACCGGATATTAATGAAAACCCATTGCCGTACGCGTGCGTGGGAGGGATGGCATGTGGGTGTGGGGACGCATTTTTTCGTCTTGCGTGTGACTGCTTGTGTGTTAATAAACACATTAGATGTCGGCCGATCTTGCCAAACACGTGTGGACATTCTGCTGAGTGAAACGTAAGCCGAAGAAAAGTCAAAGTTCACAATGAACATATATTGTGCGACTAAGTTGCGGAAACATGGTGATTCACTGAAGTTCCCACAGTTAAGAGTCAAATCTCAGGTCAAATTTGTTCAAATTAATACACGCACACATTGACACATATATTTGTGTGCCGTTATTTCGTTCCGCAGTGTTCCATCAGGGACATGCACACTTATGTCGTACTTTAGAAACAGTTTGCGCAGAACGACGGGAAGATAGTCGAGTGTAAATTTACTGTTGGTTCACTTCAACTGTCTGTCTGTCTGTCGGTCACATCTGAGCGGAAGGGGTCATAAATTTATGGCATTATTTTATTCAACCAGGAACCAAAGCAACTGTTGTGTCCATACGAACACACACGCAAGAGCCTGAGACGTACATTTGCAGGCCATGACGAAATGAGCCCATCCCCCCTGCCGTTCACAAGTTGTCTATTTAGCGATCGAGCAAGCAAAACGCAAAACAGCTCGGCTCCGGAACTCAGCTCAAACTCGGCGCGGCTAGAGTTACAGATTGAAATAAAAGTGCGACAAGCGAAAACGTTTTTGGGCCCGTGGCCAGCCAGCCTGACTGTGGCATGGCCGTCTAATGTGAAACGTGATCCGACTACATACACACCACTCTGGGTCTGCTTGTTGTGTGTATTTATGGAATCCCTCGCTCAAAAAAGACCAGAAATCTCGGGCTCTCGCCCTAACTGGCCCACATTTGGGCTTGCATGTGAGCCAGTCTGCATTTCCAATTCCAAGTTGGCAAAGTTTTGTGGTCTGAAGCATTTGCTTGTTATCTGGAGGGGCTGAACGAGAATGAATATGGTTGAAACATGGTTTATAATTTAATAAGTGCACGTTATTTATCGATCAATTTTGTTTTCCGAAGCAAAATTCCAGTGATTGGCTGGGTATCAATATGCTGGTTGTGTCTGGCGAAACCCTCATTGTGCGTCTCTGTTGGTCTGTGCCCCCTAATATGATCTTGTTTGACAATAGATCTGCAGATGCACTGTTGCAGAAGAAGGCAAGTTGCGTAACATAATCCCGTTTTACACGTTCTACCTCTCAAAGTTAGTTGTTGATGCTTCGTTCACGGCAACATCGGTGCACACATAAACAGCACGTACGTGACAGTGTGTGCGCCAGCTAGCCAACTAAACAAGCACCCCAGCACGTGCTGTGTGTTTTTGTCCTGCGCGTTGTAATAAAGTGTTGAACCCGCCTAAAACTCAACAAGCCGCATTGCTGCTCATATGACCGGCTTTTTATTGCCTTTTCGAAGCAGCCAAACAGCACTTCTTTCGAGTGAACTTGAAAATTTTCGACTTGAAGTGCTGAATGTCAAAATTCGGGCCCAAACATACATTTGGTTGCGCTCCGAGGACAAATTGCAGTTTGAAAGGCGCCCAATTGATTGAGTGGTCAAATAATCTGATGAAAGCTTGAAAGAAAAGGGGACTGAGATTATCACACACTGCAAAATGGATGATGATTTTCGAGATTATGCCGAGCGTTAGTCCCCAATGTCTGTGTTGTGTGATCGTGTGCGTGAATTGACGGTCCTTCCTTCCCCAGCCCTATCGTGTGCAGTAATCATCAAATTTACACGTTTGAACTGAATTTCACAGATTTGAAAGCACCTGAGCAATGTGATCTGAACAGCATTTGTACAACTTAAATGTAGTTTGTGATGAAGAGTTGCAAATTTTTTTTTACAAATTCTCGTTTTGTGATAGTTTTTCAGGGCATCCTGCAGAAACATGAAGTTTTTTTCTGAAAAGAAAACTCACTAAGCGCTCCGCTACACATTGTCATTTTGGTCACAAATGTCACCAAATCGCGCAATAAAGATCTAAATGCAATACTTATAATATTTTTTGTCTTTTTCAGCCGTTCCGTATCCGGTCAACACGCGGTTGGCGATGGACGAAGTGTATGACCGACGCACAAACAAACCAAGACCAGAGGTTCGTCCTTGCCCGATTTCGATGCGAATTGTTTTCGTTTGGCGTTTTCATCACACGACTGTCGCTCGTAAAAGTTTTTTTTTTTTGAATTCTGCCGGTGATTAATAGAACACAATTTTGCCCATTGAGTGGGTGCTGTGAACCACTCAATCTAGACACGAACAAAATTGACCCATTTTTCGGAAAATATTGTCAACCACTCATTGATGGCATGATTAGCTTTGTATTTTCCCATGTATATCGGTGTTACACAATTTTTTCTTAAAATTAGTAATAATATTAAATAACAATAGTATTGTAATAATAATAGTATATAATAATAAATAACAGTAAGAGTGTACGTTGCAGGTGCTCAAGGAACATTTCATCAAGGAGGGTCGACTGGATGAAAGTGTCGCGATGCGCATCATATCCGAAGGCACGAGTCTGTTGCGACAGGAGAAGACAATGCTCGATATCGAAGCACCTGTCACTGGTTGGTGACTATTGTCTGTCACACAACAACCCTGTGCTTGGGCCTGAGCCTGTTTGAGATTTGCCACGAATTTTGGGGTGGGGTCGAAAATCCCGAAAAAAAATCCCGAAAAAAAATCCCGAAAAATAAAAATCCCGAAAAGCAAAAATCCCGAAAAATGAAATTGAGGAAAAATACAAAGTTTAAGGTGCAGAAAGGGGTATTCATGCAGTTGGAGATTATAATTTGGGCAATGGATCAGTTGGGGCTCAAGATATTGAAATTCTCGTTCGGTCATGTCTTCCTGGCTGGCAGCCTAAGCCTAAGCCTAACCCTGAATGAAGGCCTGGGCGTTGTATTTTTGTGGATAGTTCCTCTACGTGGACACGTCTTCCTGGCTGGCAGCCTAAGCCTAAGTCTGAAATAAAGCCTGAGCATGTGTATTTTTATTGATGTTTCCTTCGTATGAACAGGTCTTCCTGGCTGGCAGCCTACGCCTAAGCCTAACCCTGAATGCAAGCCTGAGCACCAACTACATGAATGCCAGCTTCTGACAAAAAAATTTGGTCCATTTCTACACCTTTTTATTTTTCGGGATTTTTTCGGGATTTTACTTTTTTTTCGGGATTTTTTGTTTCGGGATTTTTTTTCGGGATTTTTTTTTTCGGGGATTTTGGATGGCCACCGAATTTCGACCACTGTAAAAAATGGAAAAAAATATTCAGAGACATCAGTAAATGTCTATTTCACTTGTCCAAAACGGCACCAGAACGTGGGGATTTCAGATATTTGTGTCATAAAGATGCAAAAAGAGTTTCGATCAACGCATTTTGTTGGTGTGCTGTGGTATACTGAATGGCTGATTTTGTTGACTTTGTAATATGGATCTCCTGCAGTTTGGACAGCTCAAAATCGAACATGTGATCCCACATGCATAATGTGAGTGCATCATATGATTTGCATCTCCAACAAAAATATTTACGATCGACATTTGCAGTGTGCGGCGACATTCACGGCCAGTTCTACGATCTGATGAAATTATTCGAAGTAGGGGGCTCGCCGGCCACGACCAAGTACCTGTTCCTCGGGGACTACGTCGACAGGGGGTACTTCAGTATTGAGGTTGGTCACGGCTAGGGTTAGAGGTCGGGGGGGGGGTACCCGACACCCGACATCTGGAAGTACCCGACACCCGACATCTCAGAAAAAAGCCGACACCCGACAGTTGCAAAAAAAACCCGACACCCGACATCTAGTTTTTGAAAAAACCCGACACCCGACACCTGTTTTTGGACCAAAAACAGGCAAATTTTTGCTCATTTGCATCACGAGTGCAATTTTTGGCTCAAGTTACTGAATTCAAGTATTTTCACACGAAATGAACACCAAAATGTCAAATTCTGCTTATTCGGAAACATTTGGTTCGAAGAAAATTTTCTCTCAAAATTCTTCTCTCAGCAATACTGATGTTTTGAACCGCAAGTGTCGGGTGTCGGCTATCGGGTGTCGGGTCCCAAAAAACCCGACACCCGACATCTGGGGTACCCAACACCCGACACCTACACTTTTTTGGTACCCGACAGCCGACACCCGGACCCGACATCTCTCTAACCCTAGTCACGGCAGCTAAATACCGTTCCGATGAAATGCCCATCTATGCCCATGCTGTGCTATCGTCAGGAAATGTATTATTTAAAATCCATGAAACAAATTACAAATCAGTTCATCCAATCTAATGCTTGTTGTATTTGCAGTGCGTCTTGTACCTTTGGGCCTTGAAAATCTGCCACACGCCGACCTTCTTCCTATTACGGGGTAATCACGAGTGCCGCCATCTCACCGAGTACTTCACATTCAAACAAGAATGTACGTTGCTTTCTAGTTTTTTGTGTCCAGTAATCAGTCTGTGTCGTCACCAGTGAATTTCTGATACGGTCTATATCAACGTTGATCTCGCTACGGATCACCTGGAAAACAACAGCCATTGTTTTTGTAAAACCGCAAGGATGCAGTTGCGAATACGCACTTATGTTATCTTGCCCAATTTATCCTGCGAACACAACACATTGTTAACAATTGGAAGCAGTGAGCTTTTTCGTCAACTGTTTTGTGCTGTGTTCCCAGACGATTTGGACGTGCACTGAGCCCCAAACCGTACAGGTTCCGGTCTGCGTCCGGTTAACTGACCCCATCGCTGAATGTACGTTCCCCCTTCAATTCAGGCAAGATAAAGTACAGCGAGCGTGTGTACGACGCGTGCATGGAGTCATTCGACTGTCTGCCATTGGCTGCACTCATGAACCAACAGTTCATCTGCGTTCATGGCGGACTGTCACCTGAAATACACACACTCGATGATATCAAAAAGGTTACTTTGAGGGGCACATGCTTGATCGTACTTGGTGCCATTTGCGAACACAGAAAACTGCGCGAGATCAACACTCATTCCGCAGTGAATGAATTTCAAGTTTCGAAATTTCTGTTCAAGCATACAGAGTATCACTTGCCTTGTTGTTGCGCTGTTGAGTTGAGTCCATTGTGGTCCATACCATCAAAATAGTCTATAAAACGCTGTGATATCAGCGTCAACCGAACAATATGTATTCACCATGTGGTTATTAGGAGGCTTGCTGCAGAATGGGCATAAATATTCAGAATGAGTCGAGCTGTATCCTCACATACAAAGCTAGCAGCCATGCCGCCAACATCATTCATGCACATTGTTGGTTTGCAGTTGGACCGTTTCAAAGAGCCGCCAGCATTCGGGCCGATGTGCGACCTGCTGTGGTCGGATCCGTTGGAGGATTTCGGCAACGAGAAGAACTCTGAGCAATTCAGTCACAACTCGGTCAGGGGATGCTCCTATTTCTATAGGTTCGTCGGGGCCACTAGCTGATGCAGGCCTGTCATTCTTTGTTTATTTGTTTGTTTGTCCTGATTTGAAAAAGGGAAGAGTTTGTTCGTATTTTGACCAAAACGGAATCATAATTGACTCGTCCCGCCACGGATGGATCTCCACCACCATCAGATGTCATTCATGTTTGTTCATTCCAGCTATGCAGCCTGCTGTGATTTCCTCCAGCACAACAATCTCCTATCGATTATTCGTGCTCACGAAGCGCAAGATGCTGGGTGAGCTGTTTCTCTTCATTTTTATTCATTCTCATTTTCTCTTCCATTGTATTCATCACGTTGCAGCTATCGAATGTACCGCAAATCGCAGTCGACCGGTTTCCCGTCGTTGATCACTATATTCTCAGCTCCCAATTATCTTGACGTATATAACAATAAAGGTTGGTCCGTCTGTCTAAACATGGTTGGATTACATTGAGTGGTGAGCAGACAATGTCCTGTTGACAACTGACCAGAGGTTTTCGCACCTACGAGGGCTGGCACCTCGCCCGTCAATGAAAACAGGCAGTTTTTTGGGGTTTATGTTCCACGGGCTTATGTTTTATAGTTAAAATATCTGACTGAACCGAGCGTAGCGGGTTTTCAAAAAGCAGCTGTCGCACAGATGGCTTCATATTACAAAATGGCAATATTTCCACCTCCAAACCCCCCTCCCCCCCCGTTGCAGCGGCCATTCTCAAGTACGAGAACAATGTGATGAACATTCGTCAGTTCAACTGCTCGCCACATCCGTATTGGCTGCCAAACTTCATGGACGTCTTCACTTGGTCTCTTCCGTTCGTCGGTGAAAAAGGTGATTGTTTGTATTCCATCGTTGTGTTGTCGTGCCTCATCCACCTCGCTGCTTTCGTTTGATTGTACGAGCTCGCCGTGCAGACAGACATCAATCATGCACCATCATCGATGGTTGTGTCGTGGGCATGATAACAAAAACGGGCACGACGATATAATACTGCAATTGTCTCCACGGGCTGCGAGATAAATCTGGAACTTCGTGAATAAATTTTACAGATATATTTTTCTCTAGTGTTGATTATCGGCTGAATTGATTGCTGTTGCAGTCACCGAGATGCTCGTGCACATTTTGAACATTTGTTCCGACGACGAGCTGATGCAGGACACGGACGAGACGTTTGAAGGTCGGTCATTGGTCACTTGGTTTGAAGTTCGAATTTCGCGCCAAAATTGGTGTTGTTGAATAAGATGGTGGTTGTGTGTTGCAGTCTTTCGGTTTTAGAATATGTATGTTCAGAACAGGGATGGTTCTTTCGAAGTTTCATTCAGTTCTATTCTGGTGACCTCACCTTTACCGTTTCGAAACGGCAATTCTGTTTGGACTGTTCTCTCATTATAAATGGCACACCAGAAAAAACCTCTTGTTGAGTTTCATGGTCTTTTTTTGTTTTTCGTAAGTTTTAGCACTCGGTTTGGAATTGTCTTTTAAAATCTATGTTTGCCGAATGCGCCAATTCCAAAGTGTCCAAAGTTCATCGCGGTTGAAAAACCCAGCGGTCCTCTTTTCGAAAACCGTTCTGGAAACCAGACTATCGAACTTTATGGAGTCCTTAAGTACAGCAACGTTCACTGCTCTGTTACGAATTTCACCCGAAACCTGGTAGTTAACGGTGACTGAATGTTGAGCACCCTGTCCTCTTTTCGAAGTGTTTGGAAACGCAAACAGTTGTCGTGCTAAAAAATGGCACTCTACATATATTTGTATGTATCAATGTTGATGGTTCCGGTGTCAGTGTTTTCGGTGTGATATAGACCTGGGATTAATCGCAAATTTCAATTGCGATCGATTCTTCGATCAAACTATTTTCCAGCTTTCATTCTCGGATCGAAATCGCCAAATTGTTTTGATCGGAGTCGAAATTTTAGAAAAAATCTTTTGATTTAATCGATCTCAATCTTCGATCGCGAATTTCAACCACAAATTTGAGTGATCACGACTCCCTTTTGCTTTTATGCAATGCATAAAGATGCCGAGTGTCCGTGTAAGGCAGCTTGATTGTGCAACTTAACCGAAAATAAGGGACGAATAATTGACTGTTCAGTCGTTTTTGTGATAAAAAAGATTGATCGGTTTCAATTGTTTTTCGATCGATTTTTTATCACTGTTGAAGATTGACGTTTGATTTTCGATCGCAATCGAAGTACTGAAATTACCGTCGATCGATTTTTCGATTTCCGAGTTCGATCGACAAAATTCAATCAAAACGTCGATTGCATCAAAGATTGATCCCGTGTCTAGGGTGATCATATATCCGGACCAATCCCCAACATTGATGCTGCAGATTATTTTGTGGGTCACTTTTTCGAATCGAGAGATAAACAGTTCCGATTTTCGTGCACCTTATAACCGTTGTGCTGCTCTATGTTTCACACAAGTTTCCCTGTTTCATTTTTGTCATGATCGATATCAAGCTCACCGAAACGCGCATCTGGTGTATTTTTGTGATGAAAATGTCTCTCACCCACCCCACTGTACACTTTGTCGTTCACAAGAAAGATGTTTTGGACAACTTTAGGCTTGATTTCAATGTTGTGTCACTGGACTCGTTTTTAGATCTATGTAAATTAAGGTTATTTGTTAAGGCTGGTAATTTTTTGATTAAAATTCTGTAAGCTGTCGATCAATTATTTGAATCTTTTTCGGTCACTGTAGAGTTTCGGGTTGATATAAATGTATGGTGACTAAATTTATATTTTCGGGGGAAAACTTTTTTTCGAAAAAAAACGTTTTTCCAAATAGATTGCCAGTACTTAAGGAGCTCCGAAGTCAAAAATACATATTTTGAGCAATTCTGGCTGTGAATATGGTTTGTTACTCCCCGCCTGCGTGTGTCAGGCACGGAAAAGGGTCGCTTTCAGCTGTTTTAGGCCTCTTTAAAAAAGATTTTGTAACATAGGTTCGAACTCTCATGACAATTTTTCGCCATTTTCAGACTAAGAAGCGCATTTTCTCGGAAACATAAATTACCCGTAATTTTTCGGGCAATTTATTTTCGAAAATTATCGGGCTCCGGGAAAAACGTTTTTTTGAAAAAAAAAACGGTTTATCTATTAATGTATGTTTCGGGTTCTCGCCCACACACATACTGCATTGATGTTTCACACTTTTGTGCGCAAGTACGCGACGCGAGATTTGTCTCTAATCGGTCACCTTTCTTTTTCATATTTAGCCGGTACTGACGGTAAGTTGACAACGTGTGTGTGTGTGTGTGTGTTGTTGTCGTTGCCACGTGATGGTCCACTGAGCCGACATTTTGCAAGCAGCTGATTTGATGTTGTTTGTTGGCGCATTTTCTTTGTGTTCTCTTGTTTTCAATCTTTCGTTCACACTGTCTCTCTGTCACTTCTTTTTCTGGCACTGCAGCTGGCTTCATTGTCACCTGCTGCGCCCATGCAAGCAAGCCTACCACCTGACCGCATTCACATGCCTGAAGCCCGATGCACCTTGCGTTCCCAGGCACTGCACTGGTACGCACACTGCACTACAAGTCCCGATTGTTTGCACAATATACCAACTAACGGGTTTTCGGTTTATATTCTTGTGAACAGAGCAGTTGCAATGTACCAGCTCTTAGGAATCGGTCATAACCGGCTGGTTTCTTTCAGATAATGTAACGTTCTGTAATATGACATTGCTCTTTTCAAGCAGTGCTTTGTTAACTTATCCCCCCGAGCCTTTCATTAATTCAAAATCTCTCTGCGCAGCTTATTGTTTCGTCCTAACTTCTACATTGCTTCATTTACTCCATAATCTCCAAGCAACCCATTTCAGAATTAATTCCACCAGCTGTGTATGTATTTGGTTACATCACAAAAGGGCCTGGTTGATTTCCGGATCTGATAACGTTGGTCCTTGTATGGTGCACGTGTGCTACTTTGCTCGTATTTTGTGGTTGTGAAATCGGACCAGTAATGGATGATACTATGTTATATGACAGAAACCTGATGGTTGATTTGCAGACATAGAAACACCGCAGCACCGGCACCTTTCCAGGCAGCAATAAACAGCATAACATAAATACGAGCTTAGTCAACACCAATTTACCCACTGCTTTTATCTACCCGGGCTGAACTTGAACATAACGCCGCAATGCAGCATATTTTCGGAGACACGGAAAGAAACTTGGTGATCGGTTTTGGCCGGCGGCCCGACAAGATTGATGGTCAAAATGTTTTCACTTGAAACTCCGTCTGTGAAACATTTGTTGGCCGCTCAGATGGGTCTCACATTTGATCACATATGCTTTGTGGATCGATGCTGCTGGCTGAGTCGATCATCAAGTTTGAGCACACACCCACATTCAAGTCGCCTATCTGTACCTGCTGCCATCAATTAACGCCACGCACCATTTCGTGAATCAGCCAAGCTTCATCAACCCATCAATTAAACCCGCAACATTTCAACTTGTCGTCATTTTCGTTCAAATATTTGCCCTGATTTTGCAGGTGGCGTGCCGTCAGCGCGAAAGGAAGTGATTCGCACGAAAATCCGAGCAATCGGCAAAATGGCACGGGTCTTTTCGGTGTTGAGGTGCGTTTTGCGTCCGGTCTCAGGCTGGGAGTCCTACTATGGGGCTTTGCGATTTGAACCAATTGTCTACTTTCTGACTCAAAATGAGATCTCGCACAAACTGGGGTCTTTGTGCTTGACTGACCGTTTCTAACTGCATGCGAGTGAAGACTTTTCAGCTAAAACTGATTGCCAAATGGCCAACCCTTTCTGTCAACAGTTTCAGACGTTTTATGACACGTTTTCGATCAGATACTTTGGGCCATTTTGAACGTTTGTACTTGGTTGATCTTACCCCCAGCTGTATTCTTGGCTGCCAACTTCACTTTCTCACATCCCGATACAGACTCACCAATTCCGGGTCTGAGCCCGATTGAGTGCGTGTGGCGTGCAGTATAATTTCCGGACGGAAGGAAACCACAAGTTGTGTGCCTGATGTTTCAGGGAAGAGAACGAATCAGTGGTCCAATTGAAGGGTCTGACGCCCGGCGGTCTATTACCCTTTGGCGCGTTGTCGCAGGGACGGCGGTCGTTGCAAGAGGGTGTGTGCTTCCTTGATTATTCAGGGTTGTTAGTTTTAGGCCTCAATTGGGTCCGAAACCAAGTGGCAACATATCAACCGGACATGCGACCCGAAGAGACTAACTTGTGCGGAAATTCCCAACTTACAACACTGGATGTTTGCAGTGCTCTGCTGTGTGCGTGTTTTAATTTTGTTTTGCCTGTATTTTTTGCACGTTTCCATTTTCTGACGGAATTTATTGTTCGTGTGTGCCGTGTTTTCCACTTGTCTAATTTGAAGCAGCACTTTCGCATTCGTGTAGCACAAGAGTAAGGAAGCACACCGAGTTTAAGGTCTTTCTTGCACTTTTTCTGTTCTTGTTTATTTATGTTTTTTTATAATGTGTTGCGTTTGATAGGCACGAGTCGGAGACAGTCGTACAGCTGAAGGGACTGGCCCCCGGTGGAAAATTGCCCGTTGGCCTGCTCTCAGAGGGCAGGTCCGGTCTGTTGTCATGTAAGTTCGTCTCAACCTTTTTGCTGCCATTTGTGGTAAGTCTGTCGATTGTTTGCTCAACGTAGTTGTTCTCTCTGAGCAAGAAAACTTGGTGCGATCGGTCATGCCTTGGTCACGTGACTTTTCGGAACTACGGATGTTTTGAGCCACCAATTTCGACCAACCTAAAACTTGTTCCCCGACTGGAAATGTGAGCAACTTTTCAAACTGATCGAAATTAGTGGCTCTATCTCAAGTTATCCTTGGTGCAAAAGTCACGTGTGACCAAAGCAATTCTGATCCGATTACCAAGTTTGATATCGCTGTCTCTGTAGTTTATGGTTTTCTTAATTTTTGCGCCGTCTTGTCTGAATATCATTTGTGTGCACATGTTTTGATTTTATTTAACTTTATTCCATTTGATTTGATTGTAATTTGGGAATTTCAATGGCACAAGGTTGGTCTCATTAATCAGTTAATTGAGTGATTGTTGATTGGCTGATCGGGCCGCTCTCGTTTCGCGTAGTTTCTGAGCTGGACGTATAAAACTGGTTTCATTTCAAGATCGGACCAAGTTTGATAGCATTGTTTTGTTGTGTTCGTAACATTGCACAACATGACATGAATGTGTTGTTGCAGCGTTGGAGGGTTCGGACCCAAACACCGAGATTCGCACGTTCGAGGACGCACGTCGTATGGATAAAATCAATGAACGCGCACCAATCACCATGCAGAGGGAGGTCGAAGAGCACAATGTATGTTGACAATGTTGATGTTTTTACCACTCGGCACAACACGGCTGGTGGTGATTTTCAACCAGCTAGTGCCGGTAATCTTGTGGTTGTTATGTTACGCATCGTCGGCTCATCGAGGTCACATGGTGAGCCCGCGATGCGAGTTGTTTTCTTCACCACCTGAGCCATGCAACGCGAGCTACCCTGTTTCTGAATGAGAAGTGATCCGAAAATATGCGTAGCTACGTTTTGTGATAATATATTGAGTGATAAATCCTTTCACAGTGGCAAACATACTCATACTGTATATTCGACATGCTTTGTGGTCACGTGCATTGCATATGACGCCCATTTTGTCCACAATGCACATTGCGTTCGCATATAGACCCGAATTCTCGAAAACGCCACCGGGAACGGTTGCGCAGCGGCGTATTTGATGTATCTTGCGCTCCCCACCTCGGTGCGTAAACTCCCTTGTATTCCAAAAACATACGTGCGTTGAAAAACGCCGCTTTTCGCGTAAGCACGTTACGAATTGAAGTCAACCAGCTGGAAGTTGTCATCATCGTGTTTGGGGGCAACCACGGTGGCTTTCGAGAATTTGGGCCATTGAATACGGAAATGTTTCATGTCACCACATCTATACTTGCGTATTTTTCCGCAAAATATATTTTTGGAAAAAAACCGTTTTTTTTCCGAAAAAAAAACCGTTTTTTTTCCAAATATTTTTCCAGTACTTAAGGATACCCATGGTCCAAAAACGTCTATTTTGGAGAAAATTTTGTCGGGAAATGGCCTGAAACAGGCTAAAAATGCACTTGGAGATTAAAAAGTGCTCATTTTGAACTGTTTAGCACCGATTTACATTGGTTTTGACAACATTCTTTCGCAACCTTTGAAAATATTTCGGAAATTTTTGGAAAAAAACCGTTTTTTTCCAAAAGTTGCCACTTGGAAAAATTTCCGGAAAAATAAAAACGTATTTTTCCGGGCCTCGGAAAAAAACGGTTTTTTTCGGTTTTTTTTTTCGGAAAAAAAACGGTTTTTTTCCGGCCCGCAAGTATAACCACATCCACATACAGATTAGTGGGCAACTGAACGCAATGCCCTTGTATGTTGCAGGCAGCACTCGCACGCAGCTCACCGACTACTCCGCCCAAGGGCTCGACACGTCATTGACACGCCTACCGTAACCCGACTGATACCGTATGCTCTACTGCATCGTCCCAACCTTGTATGTTCTCGTGCCGACCATTGCCATAGTGACTTCAATGCCTTTTCCAACTGATTCCCGGCTACAACTCGAAAAGTGGCTGCTATGGCAATGGTCCACAATATAAATGCACACAAATTGCGTTGGATATACCTGCCGGTGGTACGTCAAATAATGGGCTTATTTATAATCACGATATGTATCATGCGTTTGTGCACCATAGACTGTTCGTGGCGATTATGATCTGTTGGAAGTTTGGTGTACTTTTGGGTCACGTTGAATGTGTTTACACCCGAGTGCTAAAGTTCCAACCACCTTGATCGATCGTACTTACGTTACGTGTAGTTGTCAGTTAGAAAGCTTTGTAGATGATGTGCAGTCAAACAACTGTTAGGGGAATGCAACTTTCAAATCTCAGACCTAATATTTGTATATTAATATCCAAATTTTGACACGAATACATTTCGTAAACATTGGCACTTTGCATTATTACGGTTCAAATTTGACATTTTTGCGGTTTTCTCATTTTTACAGCAAATTTCGTAAATTTGTGTTTGGATCCGCCAGTACACCACATAAATAAGCGCTAAATATCTCTATTTTGGTTAAAGCTTCTGGCAGTATTTTTGCTCAGTAATTGCTTCTAAACATGATTTCTTTCTCGGTAGTAGCAGTCTGAGCCTATGTTCGCGTCGCGCTGCATCTGTGATAAAACAATTGTCTAATTATGCTTGCAATGTACTTTCTCGCACATTGTTGTGTTCTAGCCAATTCAATCTTGATTTCTTAAAATCACTATGTCTAAGTAATGTGAAATGAAAATTATACGACGCTAGTTGCCCTCTAATTCACACCCTTGTTGCAATGTGCATTGTTTGAGTGATTCTTTGATGAAAATTTTGGCAGAATTATTATATGAATGTTATGTTTTTTTGCAAATTTCGTTTCTTGAAATTCGCATGTTGTATTTGATTTGTGTACTTCGGTGAATCCGCTCGTGTTGTGACTTCTCTTTTTTTTGTGTTTTTGTTTCATGTATTTTAGTCTTGACATTATTACGTTGAAATCTGCTTCTGGTGTCTGTTTCGAAAAATTGCTGCGCCGCTTGTAGTTCTCGAAATCACTGTTTCGTATTGTAACTTTCTACCAGACATCGTGTTTTGTGAGCATTAATATTGTACCATATTCTTTTGACAACAAATATCTGATATTCTGTTGCATGTGTAACAAGCAAAAACAACACACTGATAATCGTGTGTGTGCTCTCGTGGCTGTCAAACCGACTCACAAGCTTCGCATAATTTGTGTACTTTTTCTGCACAAAGCTTGTGTGGTTTTGTACAGCAAACTTGCGAGAGAATCATCATCATGTGTGGCGGTCATGGGGGAAATTCAAATAAAAAAACTCATCGGTGTTTGTGTATTTAATGTCTCACATTGCGTTTTGATTGTTTTGTTTTTGTGTCGCGCCATCGCAATTTTCTCAAAAAATGTTATCTTCATTCGGTTATGTTCATTGTTCGATTTTCTCCTGAGCTCCTGATTTATTTGGTTATTATTTCAGATATACCTTACTGTATTGTTGTTACATTATGAACTACTTTGCGTTAAAATTGTCCGCGCTGAAATTTTCTATATCTTTTTTTATGGATATGATATATACCGCGTATTCTCAGTGTTCAAAAGTATACAATATTTACTGTGGTGAGCGCAACTATTGTCGTGCATATACATAAGTTTTGTGTAACTCTTTTCTCACGAGTTTGATAAACAAAAATAAAAATATACTTGCTAACATCGCCGCCAGTGCATTTTTATCTAACGAGAATTTTGGAGAAATATATTGGCTTGGCATAGTGGGTGGTGTTAAACAGCGGTCGCGGAATGATTATCATCAAAGTTACAAAACAGCACGATAAAGCAGGCAGGTGCACTTTGTTCAGAATCTTGATACGGGGGGGGGCTTTCTGCCTGCTGATCAAAATTTTTTGAATAATGCCAACGCTGGAATATTATCTAGTCATCTTTCACGTTTTTGACGCACATTTTTCACAATCGGGCGGGACGAGCGAAGCAGTTCAAGTTTCATGCTGTATGTATGTGAAAAGGTATTTCGTTTTTCTGGATTGAATCCTTGCTCCAGAAGGGCTTCCAACGCTGGTCATTCACGATAAGAATACAATTTTCAACAAAAAAAATACATACAGTATGTGGCCCATGAGGGATGAGCCCAACATGGGCATGCAGTTGTTGACCGACACATGCTGGACCGGACACATTTTCGAAAAGTTTCGAAATACGTTCCTCCACTCAGATTCGGGTTGTTTCAAGTATGGTTGCATCCGAGTGGCACGGAACGAGTGAATCATCAGGTTAGCGGTAAAGTTCTCGAATGTCCACCATCTCCGTCCAACATTCTCAAAACTTGTATCTCCGTCCACCATTCTCAAAACTTGCTTAGGTGAAAAGCTCTTGGAGACAGTTGGCCTACATGGCGACGGTGTGGACTGTGTATAAACTTTGAGGCGCCATCTCCATCGACCATTCTCAAAAGTTGTCGAATGTCCACCATCTCTGTCCAATCCAAAATCCATCATTTTCGAAACAGTTGCTGAATGTCCACCATCCCTGTCCACCTCGCGATAATGTGCATTAAATCTTGAATTTCCAACTTTGACCCACTCCCTCCGCTTGATAATTTTTGAATTTCTTTTTCAAATTACCGCCCTTGAAATTTCAGGGAAATCCTATGTCGGTGATGTGTCTTTGTGTCGGTCAACAACCGTGTCCCATCATGGTGCATATCGATGATTTTGTGTCACGCTGCTGCCTCGTCGTGTCTGAACGAAGCAAGTGGGTCCTTGTCATCATCAACATCGTCTTGTGCGTGAGCATTGTCCAGTTGGGGGATGAGACAGGTGGTGCCGGGACAAGCAGTCAGACAACAAACGGTCGAATTCGAGCAATCTGCATCATCCCAGCATTGGAACGAACAAATGCCCAGCTCGGCTGGCGGTGGACATTCTGAAAACACACGCGTGTGCAATTTGTTTTAGTGGAACACGCCTATACGTGTAGGCATAATGCTTGTCGCTTTTTGGGTTACGCCCAGACTCGTGCACGACACTCACATAATAATTTTGTGTTCAGGAAAGCTTTTGGGGACATCGGCCAATAAAAATTTCCAATGGATCGCAATGAGTCTGGGGTTTCACCCTGTTGGTTCAATTCAGCTGTTCACTTCCATAGTGTGTCGATGTTTTGTCCTTATTGTTCGGGTGGCACCTTGTGAGTCCGTTCAATTCCAAATCTTTGACAACTCTATCGCAGATACACACCCGAAACAAAAAAAATTGACAATCTCCGCAACTGTACTCCAGGTATTCTTGAACAGTTTTTGGCCGAAAATCATTTTATTTGTTCGCGCTTTATGAAACGTCCTTCTTGACAGCACTCGACTTTCTCAGTTCATCATTAAAACCATGTTTACCGCACCGACCTGGTGAAACACAGTGCACTAACTTGTCGTGATATTCGAAGCCATCAGTTCACGAATGCCACAAATGGTGACCAGCAGAAGCGCCAAGTTCGTAATCGTTGTACCCAACATTTGCCACTCTCTGTGCCGGATGTCTGAATTGATAAAATAATCAGAGCGACAAGCACCGTGCATTACGGGATAATGGAAGGGGCTGTTTTTTTGGCAAAGATTATGCCAAGCGCGAAATTTAAATCCATAGTAATCAGATAGGGGTACGCAGAACAATGGTTTGGTCATCGAGAACTCGTGCGTTGCGAAAAGGAGCATGTTTTTTTCAATCAAGCACAAATACGGGACACGATATGCCCAAGTTAATGCCTACCCATTGTTGAACTAAAAAACTATTCGTTTTCACACGTGAACAAAAATATGAATATCGCAATTGATGAACACTGAACCTCTAAACCGAGTGCTGTCTCGTAAAGTGTTGATAATTATGGGCTTGTTTATTTTGAACAACGTCACGCGTTTTCTGTGGTTAACCTACGAACCGCTGAACAACTGGAATTGCTGATTAAACCCATAATTTTTTTTGCATTCCAAATGACCGCCAACGCACATACTCGTTTGCGTTAAACTTTGTGATTTTCGTGACAGCACAAACAAGCTGAATTTTAAATGTGCATATTTTCAAACCGGCGTGGACAGTATAACATTATGTTATTAGCGTTCGCCTTTGAAACGGCACAATTTTCATGTGCAAATGCAATGCTCATATCGTGTGGAAATATAACAGAATGGGGGCGCTTCTAACACCGATCGGTAACGAACAATATCCCAAACATTGTCAACTGAACTCCCTGGGCTTTGGTTCCGAACTGATATGATTATTGAATAATGCGGCAGCCGAAAGAGAAAGGAAGGCGAGTAGGTTGTACGATTACGGTGGCATTCACATGTGGGTGACAGATGCATAGTAGAGCCCCGGCTCCAGGGTTGTAAATTTTTTTATTATCGAACTTTTTTAAAAGAAACTTTTTAAAATTTTTTCACTTTTTTTAATTCCGGACCCCCAAAAATTGGTTTCTTGAGAAATGAAATTTCTGAAATCATGTTACTTATGTGTTATCATGTGTTTTGAGGGACACTAAACAGAACTTTTCCAGTGACTTGCATGTTTACGTCGATCACCTGCGATCTAGCTCCTTTGGTCATGACTTTGAGAACCTCGAAGGTAACTCTGTGGGTATATATGACAAAGGGAAGACCCAACCTTCTGTTTGTGAATTTGGGGATAAATTTGAAGAGAGATAAAGACTTGCACCACACTCATGTTGTGTGACAAAAGCATCAAGACAAATCCACACAACTGCAAATAGGCGAGCAACGTGGTGTCTGGCGATAGCTTTCGACACGCTCAACAGCTGTACAGTATACGGTATGGGGCGTCCTATATTTATGCAGCGAATGTTGGGATGTCTGAGAACTGTTTGAGTCCACTACAACACCATTTTAAACTGAAATATAAGCGCCGCAGGCGATTTTTTGAGAATGACGAACAAGAAAACACATGAAAACATGCATTTTTACCTTAAAAAAGTGAGAAAATAACGAAAAAAAGGAAAAGTAATAAAAAAGTGGACTTACTTTTTAAAATTTTAAAATAAAAAAGTGGCAAACGGTTTAAAAAAATTTTTTCAAAAAATTTTTTGCTTTTTTTTAATCCAACCCTACCCGGCTCTATTCAGAAATCATCACTTTGGTTTCAAGTTTTTCAAATTTTGAAAGTAATGATTCTGATCCGTCCGAAACACGAGCGACAGTTTTTGAAGTTTTCTGCACTCTAAGAATGCTGATGGTTCGCTTGAGGTGTGGCCAGCCTTCTTTGACCCTGTGTGTTTGCACACAGCAAATCTTCAATTTTTGGACTGATTTTTTTATGCCAGAGCAACCATTTTTGCTCCGTGAGGAACCATCTACTTCAGTTGACTCACATTTCAATGAAGCATCGCTTTTCTGCAAAACATTGTATTGGTAGCACAATGACCAATGGAGAATTTATCCAAAAGTCAAAGGATGGGCCCTGATTCAGGAACTGCCACGCTCAGCCACTGTTAACCACTCAGTTACTTGTATTTCTCACGAAACATTTTCACCTGAAAATAACCAGTAAAACAACTACGTTGCTGTCAGCTGGTGGTTGTTCTACTGGTTCATATTTTCAGATGAAAATGTTTTGTCGGACATACAAGTAGCTTAGTGGAAAAAACAAAAAAAAAAAAAAAAAAAACACCACAAAAACAAAAAAAAAAAAAAAAAAAAAAAAAAAAAAAAAATTAAACAGCAGTTGAGCGTGGCTGAGCCTGAATCAGGGTCCATCCTTTGAATTTTGGATAAATTCTCCATTAGTCATTGTGCGACCAATATCCAAATGATTGTTAAAAATGAAAAAGATGCGAAACAATTGTGGTACATTTGCGCATTATAAACTAGATTTTGAGTTGCGTCATGTCACGTCAGCCTGCTGCTTCAGCAGTTAATGAGTGAAATGCGAAGTCGGATGAGCGCCTGTTACCGGTTGAGAGCACTTGAAAATGAAGAATAAACCGTTTTTATTTTGAAGTAATAAAAAATGCAGGTTAGCGACTCAGTGAAACGCAGAATATTTCTGCCCAACATCTCAGCAAACAACGCTGCTGTGCTGAACAAAAGTTCATGGTTCATTTACACCTACGGAATAAAAATTCTGTATTATTATGTGCAAAACTGTCTGGCGCGTGATGGTCACGCATAGCAGCTATACAGTAGGTTGTTGAGAGTGCGCCGTTTAGCTGCTGCTTGCACCTTACAACTTTTCAACAATCAAGAAAGCGTCTGTGGATTCACACACGTTTAGCTTCACTCAATTGTTGCGTTGGCGGTTCAGTTTCATTTGTACAATCGCTTTCATATCTGGTGGCAACAGATTTCAAGTTTTATCGAACAAACTAATCCCGCATATAACTGAACGAAAATGGTGAGCTCAGATTTTCCTTCTTTTTAGATTTTTTTACACACGAAGCAGGTGTCATTTTAATGGAGTGCTCCTTTTCAGCCAGACGACTACGAATGGGGTTAGATGCATGTTTTATCGCTTTTTGGTTAAAATTTGAAACATCATCAAGGCCGGTGTATGCACTTTGCTGCCGTTCTAGATCGGGGGAACGGGTCGGCCTCACATACTATTGTGAAGCAGCAGCCAGCCAGATGGCACTGGCCGTGTAGCACATGCACATGCGCACATAGTCAGTGGCTGAAGTTTCACGGATACCGAATACAGAAAAAACAATTTTACACCAAGTAAAAGTCAAACCCGACCCCTGGCTTCAACCATCCCGGATTCAGGCAGCAAAGTGCATACCGGACATGGTACCGATCTCGAGGAGACTAATGCGCAGATCCAAAGAAGAGACGCGACTGGACCGTTTGAAAACCTGCACGCACTCATTATAAATGTATCACCATGCCAATTGGCCGCCCTTGAACTTTCGCATTTGTTTGTGACCGACTGATGCCGGGCCGAGGCTGATCACATCTCTATGAGACTCTATGTTTGCCAATGCGCTCGTGTGTGCTACACATTCGCAGCGCATTTTCGTTGATTGATTGCCAGGGCTTCCATTTTCAGTGCCCTCTGAGGGTGGGCTTCCGATTGTATTGTTTGGTGCATTCGTACACTGACCTGGTCATCATCTGGTGTACCGCCCTTTCGCGAAAACAAAACTGGCAACCAAATCACACGTCACGATTCACATTCTTTTAGAGGGGATTCGATTAGAGAAAATACGGTACATACACAGTATCAGTTTCATCACCGTCGCCTTCATGTTGCAGAGCGCCAACTGCACAAGATGTTCGACGATGCGGATTCGGATCGCAGTGGCTTCATCTCACGTTCGGATGTGTTGTTGATGTTGATGAATGCTGATAAGGTAGAATGTGGGCATTAATATTGGATTCGGTGGCAAACTTGGTGATCGGATAGCATAAATGCTGCGTTGGTGGTACAATAGGAACGAACGGTATGCACTTTATTGCTGACATTCTGGGTCGGACCTGTTCCGGGTCAGGTTTGACTTTGACTGGGCATAAAATGCTTTCCTCCATGCACACTGTTGCGAAGAAGCAGCCTTCCACTTGCGCAATGCGGCTGTGGGGCACACACGCGTGTTATATGTACATATAGTCCGTCCATCAGCTCATGGCACTTTTGGTTGGGAGGTTCAGGTACCGTTGTGAAAAATTGCTCCTCCGCAAGGCAATGTCGGAGAAAACAGAGCACAAAAATAAAATAAAAACCGATTTCTCCTTCTTTTCTTTTTCGTAAGCCAACCGGAACTGGAACAGCTCTGGATCCTGTCAAGCTTTTCAGCTGACATAAGGTGTCATGAGCTGATGGATGGACATAGGCACACATGGCCAGTTGAGATTTCACGGGGATGAAAATATTTTTACGCAATAGGCAAAGCCCAGCCCGAGAGCACGCCCGACTCATGTGCCAGCAAAATGAACACCAACCCACCAATTTTGATCACATCAAGCCATCTATTGGTTACCTACCTTCGATCAGTCGTTGTTTGCGACGTCAGTCGTTGGTACGTGCCCCGTTGCCAACGCACATCCGCCGATCAACATGACATCAACTTGTGTGTTCGGCTTTAGAGCCCGTAAAGTTTAAACAAACTCGACGCTTGATGAACAAGAATAGTGGTCTTCATTTATTGTATTTTGTTCGTTGTTTTCTTCCACCATGTGACATTGTCAGCCAAGAGTTGTCGTTTCCCACGCACAAATCCCAACATAAAGCCAATTTTCATGTTGTTGCAGCAACAGTCGAAAGACCCGGTGTTCAAGACGAAGCTCAACTTTATGATCGGAATCGTCACACAAGCCGACCAGAACAAGGACGATAAAATATCATTCGAAGGTGGGTTTCACCGATTGAAAAAGACCCCATTCATTTGAATACCTGTCAGATGAAAAAAAACGCCCAGTCTATTGAGGTTCCCAGATATACCGGTCAGATCATTATTGTGTTGGAAGGTAACACCAGCAGAAATGGAAATGAATCAGTATTTATGATTTCAGAATTCAAGGCCTACATCCAGAAAGCTGCCGAGGCCAAGTAGCTGCTCAGCGGAAGCGATCTTTTCATTATTCCTGTTTGAATTTGTTGCGATTTGGTTTCAGGGTTGTTTCAAAAAAAAAAAGTGGTCAATTAAAAATTTTTTTTTTTAAAAAAAAAAATTTTTTTTTTGAAACTCAGATTTTGCTTTTTTTTTTAATAAAAAAAAGTTGCCCAAAATGGGCTAAAATGTCCAAAAATGGCCTTTTTCGAGGCAAAAAATTGACACTTTTTTCTGTGGACGAGACAATTTTTCCAAAATCGCGCCTGCGGCGCCCTGTATTGTCCCCAAATCCGTACAGGGATGCGCGGGGCTGGTCTTTTATAGTGATGTGGCACCGATAATGTGCTACTACATGCTACTACACATATATATATATGCAGGTCTGGTGCAAAACCGGGCGGCAAAGTCGATCTGACGCGCAAGATTTGGGCTGTAATCGATATTTTGATGGTCGTATATCAGATATACGGCATTAGATGCATTAAAATACGTTGTACGGCATGCTACAATACATCAGAGTAACATCGTTAGTGAACATCAACCTCAGACTGGTCGGAGACCATGGAATCTGCACAATACTACCGGGTGTCACCACACAAGTTCGGTCTGAGGCGAAAATTTTTCAATTTTTGAAAAATATGTTGTATCGATTTCATTTATCCTGAAACGTCGTTTGCAACACTTTTTCTAATAAAAAAATTTTTCGTCAAAAAAAAAATCAAAAAAAAAATTTTTTTTTTAAAAAAAAAAAGCTCGTTAATAAAAAAATTTTTTTTTTCAACCCTGTTTGGTTTCACTCCTGCGGTTCTTGAAGCAGTACACGTGCAAGAAAACTTGTTTCTACAGAACGTAATCCAGTACCATCTGCCCTCGTGTGCAGTAATTAATGTGACTAATTTAGCCCTCGTCTTCGTTGCTAACATGAATTTCAGAAAACGTGCTTCAGCTACATTTTTAGCACTACTGAAGTCGGTGGTCTTGTTGTTGGATCTGTAAAAGTGCTCATCTCAATAAAATAGCAGTTGTGGTATCACTTTCCAACGAAATACGTATGCAGAGGACGTGTACACATGACTTAATGGCACAATGCGTCCGCTCATCACTGTAAATCTTTTCTGGAACGAAGCATTTGCGCAATTGTGGCACACGTAGAGCAGGAACTTTACTCACTTCACTGCGAAATCTTGTCGGGGGGTTTGACAAGTCATACGAGCTTCATGAAAGGCATCGGAGTTATCTGAGTTTTTGCTTTTTTGGCACTCAGGTTCTATTCGATAACGTGAGGAATCGAATTTAAAAAAAACATTCTTTTGTTCCAAGGCCCGTGGGCTCATCATTCGAATAGATCCTCATCTTTTCGAGCGAGTGCAAGCGCGCAGGAGGACTGTTGTCATCAACACAGCTGACGCGTTATCAAAGTGCGACAGTTCAGTCCGTTGCAACAGGTTCAGGCCCGCCCGATTCATGCCCAGGGTTGGGCAAAAAAAACGACGGCGTTTTATCTTAAAAAAACGACGTTTTTTTTAAAAAAACGCCTGGGTCGTTTTTCGTTTTCTTTAAGTCCTGAATTTCCTTGATTTTCCCTGATTTTTCAAGGAAAGTACCCTGATTTTCAAAGAAAATCAATTTTTTGTCCCATTTTTTTCAAAAAATTTTCGACCAACTTTTACTTTGTCGAGATACGTCGATATACGGAGTTTGACTTTCAGTGATGACCCCGGCCAAAGTTGGTCCCATGATGCGGGTCTGATATGGGATCTTAACAACTGGCCAGAAATGGGTTGAAACCCGTTTATTTTGCCTCAGAAGACATAGAATTACTTCATTTAACCACGTTTTCTTCCAAACATGAGCGTTTCCCAATTTTTTGGGGGCTTATTTTGGTCATCTGGGCGTTTAAAAAAACGTTTTTTTAAAAAAAACGTTTTTTTTTTAAAAACGATTTTTTTGCCCAACCCTGTTCATGCCCGGCTGAAGCCTATCAATGGGTCTAATATGCTGGGCCTGAATCGGCAGGGCCTGAAAAACTGGATCTGAAAGGGTCGGGCTTGAACTTCCGCGCCTTAAAAGTCGCGCAATACTTTTTCGCGCTCCGGGCTGATGGCGTTGCGCTGTATTGTGCAGCTTGCAACCTTCGCACGTGTGTTGCACGGCAGTGAAGCCTCCAGCGCTGCGCTTGCACACGAACCACAGTCAGTTGCTGCGACAACAATAATATTGACCCAGGATTTTGGGCTGGTTCTGTTCTCCTTCAGATCACTTATGGTCGCACAATGGAAGCTATGCGATTTTTTAAATTCTAAATTTTGTCCGATTATTGAGGCAAAAGGCGAAAATGACGTTGAGCTGCGCTTCAGAAACACAAAGCATCAGGTCAATGGAATGTTCAGAGCTAACACCGCTGCCAAGTCACTTTCCAGTAGGTGAAAATGTTTTGTCATAAAGACCAACGAAACTTGTGACTGAAGAATGCTGTTAATGTGAAAATCAGTTCGGTTTCGTTGAGAAGTGTGTTCAACATTGTGCGACCAAGCCAAGCATCCCAAGATTCACGTTTACCGCAGAAATGTGGACGAAATGGAAGACGAAGAGCAGCAAAGAGAGATAAGATTGTCGATGAGCGAAGCGCCCGCTCGAACGGACGAGAGTTGGCTGCCGCTCGCGAACGTCAAGTTCGCTGGAGCCAAACTAAGTGCGCGAAATAATGCTGGTCTGTTTCAATATCATTGCCATCATCATGCTCGGGCCTTAAAATTCAGGTTTCTACCATATTTAGACACGACTGATGTAGAATCATTTTCAGGCTTTCGAAGTATCCGCCAAAAATTCATAATTTTAAATCTTGAAAGCAAGCACCACCCTGCCAGACTGGCTAGACAAGTGTCGCCGTTGACACTTGTATTTTGCATGGAATAGAGGAATCAAAGTAATGGAATTTGCAGCAGGTGGAGAAAAGCACATACAGTACAGTGTGTATAGGTTCGTGAACAATACGAAGACAAACAAAAGCAGGCTGAGCAGATGGTGTATGGCGCTTATAAAGCAAGATGCAGAGAAAGGTGCTGCAAGAATTCGGTATTACGTCATAAAAGTCAATCACTATCCATGTTCTCTTGAGGAGCAGCAGAACAAACGTTGTGAAGCGAAACGTTTGGAGATTGTATCAAGCAACATGGATTCTGTCATGCCAGCCGTGGCTTGCATGTTGTTGTTGCTGTCACCTGTCGAAAATCACGTGAGCCAAATGCGCCACCATTTGGTGAGTTAAATATTGCTAACACTGAGGGGACAATCCTCGCAGTCCGATTGCTGCATGCAGGGTTGGAAAAAATTTCAGATTTCACATTTTTCAGTTTCAGATTAAGGGAAATTTGACCTAATTTGCGCAAAAAAACGCGCAAAAACCCAAAAAATGGAGCTTTGATTGACAAGTCACTTTTGTGACTTGGTCAGGGTTGGGCAAAAAAAACGACGGCGTTTTTTCTTAAAAAAACGACGTTTTTAAAAAAAACGCCTGGGTCGTTTTTCGTTTTTTTTAAATCCTGAATTTCCTTGATTTTCCCTGATTTTTCAGGGAACGTACTCTGATTATCAAGGAAAATCAATTTTTTGTCCCAGTTTTTTTTTAAAAATTTTCGACCAATTTTTACTTTGTCGAGATACGTCGATATACGCAGTTTGACTTTCAGTGATGACCCCGGCCAAAGTTGGTCCCACGATGCGGGTCTGATATGGGATCTTAGCAACTCGCTAGAAAAGGGTTGAAAACCCGCTTATTTTGCCTCAGAACACATAGAATTACTTCATTTAACGACGTTTTCTTCCCAACATGAGCGTATTCCAATTTTTTGGGGGCATATTTTGATCATCTGGGCGTTTTAAAAAAAACGTTTTTTTAAAAAAAACGTTTTCTTTAGAAAAACCAATTTTTTTAAAAAAACGTTTTTTGCCCAACCCTGGACTTGGTTTGCGTCACTCATATTTTACGTCACATCGGTGCGATCCAACAATCTGTACTTGATATGGACGTTACTCTATGGTATCAAGCACAATAGTTTGTGGTCGAATAAGCAAGCAATGCAACCGGGTCGATGCGGTGCATGGCTTCGAAGCACCACCACGTAGATACATGCACTGTCTCATGTGGCGGAAGGGTGCAATAACATATAATTTCGGGCATTTTAGGTGCCAAATACATGCCCCAAAAACTATTTCGTGCAGAAAATCTTTCGACCCATTAGGGCTCCACCAGATAGACACGAAACACGAAACATAATTTTTTTCTATGTCTATGTTTCGGGTTTTGAAAAAATGACAAAAATATAATCCCCAAAAAGGCCAAGACGTTTTACAACATTTTGTCCCCCAAACAATAAAAATAATTTTATATTTTTTCAGACCAATTTTATATTTCAATTTTTAATTTTTTTATCCAACCCTGACTGCAAGCTGCACCCAGACGTTGGTCGGTCCAAGTTCAAGCACAATCGATTAGCAGAGTTGCGTTGGCTTCAGCAGTCAAACGCAGTGTGCCAAGGTTCATCGGTCTCAAGCCAATTTTTTCCGAAAAGCCCCGCGAACAGAACTTGAGCTCGAAACTGCCTACACTTAACCAAAACCTTGGCAGGATGGATATGTTGCGAAGAATTTTCATATTTGGTTATAAAGTCATTTTCAACAAAATGAAAGAATGCCCATGTGCATGAGCAAAATTGATAGCCGGACCGCTGGCTGGATTGTATAGTGTTTCCTGTTTTTCTTGGTCCAAGGAAACGCGCGGGCACGTGTTATAACTGAACTTCTGGTTGAGGTCGAGATTACAATTTCGATTCAATCAGGCAGCTGGCAAAAACGTGTCAAAGTTTGCCTGTTTAATCTAACAACAACAATGTTTCACATGCTCGCTGTGAGGTTTGTGCGTGTGCGCTGCCAGCATGTCAATGAAACCTTTCACCATGTTTGCTGCTGAGTGTCGTGCTTGGATTAACAAGGACACATTCTTAATCTCTTTCATTGGTTTCTAAAATCTCGACCCCAAACTGGAGTTGAGTTATAACATGGGGTAGTTTGTTTCCTTTGACTTGCATAAAAAGGAAACACTATAACATCGCCCCATTCTTTCAGCGTTCAACAGACATCGTGCGTGTGATGACGTTCAACACGTACTTTACTGGCTGTGGCAAGGAGCACAGTGGCAACTGGCTACGTTTGGGAAGCTGTTTGCTCAATGGCGCCCGCCTTGAAAACATCACGAAAAGCGTGCAGGAGGCAGATGTTGACGTTGTGTTCCTGCAGGTATCGTTTCCACATCCATCAAGTCAACTGCACCGAACTCCAGTTGTGTGAGTGTGGAAAACACAACCGATGCTATTTTAGCTCAGAAAAAATGTGGCCAATTGCACACCAAATAAAGACATTGGGAAGACACGTCCTTTTCGTGTTGCAGGAGATCATAGCTCCATTGCCTAAGATATTGCCAGAGTTGCTACAACTGTTGGGCGGCGAATGGGAAGGAAGAATCGGTGCGTGTTGCTGTGTTAAGATAAATAAATTTCAGCTTGCCCGAACCGACTATGTGGTGCGCTGCTCAGCTTTGTGTGAAAATTTGAAGAGCCAGACAGATCTAGGCTGTGTCGGACTTCTCGAAACCCACACGTTTTTGATATTTTAAATCTGGGGAGAGGTTGAGTGGACAGTTCAGGTTAGTTATGGTGAACTGTGTTATCCCCACCGGAGCAGAACAGATAGAACAAATGCTCATCATTTTACTGTGCAGGCGGCGGCGGAAAGCTGGTGGATTTTCCTGAGATTGGCATTGACGTCGCCAAATTCAACATCATACTCTCAAAGCACATGTTGTTGGGATACACATCAACAAATTCTGAAGTTATAATTATATGACTCATGTTCGCACGCTCGTTAAACTATCTGCCAATCCTCTCCTGTCAGACACATCACTCGTTCGGAATTAAAGCCGTGATTCAGCCCCGTAATATGCCGAGCTTCAACGTGTCGCTGATGAACTTCCATTTTGGAGCAGCAGATTACGGACCGGACTTGCTTTGCGACGAAACCATGGACGATGGGTCAAAAGTTGAAAAGTTCGAAAAAGCAGAACACAGTGGGTTTGTATTGCAACAATTTTGGCATCCGTCAGTTTTTTATAAAGTGGACTTTAAATTTGTAAAGTGTTTAATTTTAATCTCAGCGCGCAAGCGAGAAACAGAGGAAATGTTGCGCTTAACGTACTTGATGCAGGACTCTGATAACGATGGGGAAGTGGGTGGTATTCATGTGTGTATAGTCCAGCCACGTGCTCATGAGACGACTCTTTTTAAAGCTTGCTTGGCCAGATTCGAAAATGCGCCGGTTACACGGGTTTTCGCAAACAAAAGAAAGAGATTGGGCCGAGAGACATGATGACAAGTTTGTTGCGTGCTTGCGCGAGAACAGCAACATCGGTCAACACACAAATATTTTGGGAGACAAAAGGGACTTTGCGCACCGAGGTGGAGAGCGTGTTTTAAAAAAAATACATGCATTTCTCTTTCCTTCATTTCCGAAATACGTGGCACCGGATTATTATTGGATCCGTCCAAATCAACTTCAAAATTAGTCGTCTCATGAGTACGTGGCTGGACTATGTGTCAGTTGAGCCCAAACGCGCATCAACGTTGATTGGTGGCTCCTCGTGTTACAGGCGGTTGCGATTTTGGGTGGTGACGCCAACAGCCCTTCGCACTTGGACTGGGTGCCAGCGACGAAAGTGCGCAATTGCGGGTTCGTGCTATCTAATTTCATCTTATCGGTTCCCGTTGTGATCAGATATCGAACATCAAAGTGTTCTCTCGTCTTGTCAGATGGGCGGACGTACTTTGGCCGGTCACCAGGGCCATAGAAGACGCCGGATTTGAGGACACCTACCGTGTCGTGCACCCGGATCCGCTGCTAAAACCAGGTGTTGAGTCGCGGCGATAAAAATGTAGTTGGCTGTTTCCTGTTAGGGCGCGCCCATGTAGGCCAGGGCCAGGGCCGGGGCCGGGGCCGGGGCCAGGGCCGGGGCCGGTGCGAAACATTTTTCTGGATAGGCGACGTTAGAACTACAGGGTTGTCAATAATCCAACATCGGTTTCGTATACATATGCAGCTGTGCGTGTGTGTGTTCGTGTTGGGTGTGCTGTTGCCTGATGTATCAAGGGCACGGTCATTTTGGGGTTTTATTTAGGTTATGCATATGTATTTGTTCAAGCAAATTAATATAAAGCGCCTTATTCTTAAAAATACTGGCTGATGAAAAGTCACCAGATGACATAAATTTTTTGAGCAACCACAGTGAACGACATGCCTGCGCGAAATTCGAGTAACCTATAACTCAACCAATCAGCGAAACGCGCACGTCGTGTATGTGCACGGTCAAAAGCGAACTGTATGTGTATAATTGAAGGTAAAAATTCAGTGTTTTGTCAACCATATTTCAAACTGCAGCCCGAATTTGCAATTTACAAATTTGTATAATCTAAAGAAAAACACAAGATAGCCATGCCCTTGATAAATCAGACAGTAGCGCACCCAACGCGAACACACACGCACAGCTGCATGTTGGATTATTGACAACCCTGCAGTTGAAACGTCGCCTATCCAGAAAAATGTTTCGCACCGGCCCCGGCCCTGGCCCCGGCCCCGGCCCCGGCCCTGGCCCCGGCCCCGGCCCCGGCCCTGTCGGTGCGCCCATGTAGGCCAGGGCCGGGGCCGGGGCCAGGGCCTCGGACATAGATTATTTTTCATGGCCCCGGCCCCGGCCCCGGCCCCGGCCCTGGCCTACATGGGCGCGCCCTAAACCAGCCGAACCATTCTTTTTTTTAATTCTTGCCATGATGCTGTTGTTTCTTTTGGTCCGGTGGATGAAAAGGCGAACATCCATGGTTATTCAAGGATTGTTCGCGATGAATTTAGTCTGTTCTTGATTGGAACTTGGTATATTAGTGATGTGGTGGGCAGGATCAGCAGACGAGTTTGATACTGGTTACTGTAGTTACGTACATAGTTGGAATGGGAAGGGATGTGATGCAAGTTTCGATTGATTTTCTCCAGATTCTTGATAATTATTGCTGCTACAGGACTGACCTGGTCAACGTACAAGCCTGACAAACCGGACCGAATTGACTTCATCTTTTATGCCGGCAAAAACCACTTGTATCCGATCGAGTCAGAAGTGTTTGCAGGTTGGATACATAACCCGCGCCACCCTGTTGCAGTCGAGATCGAGCGGTCGGCGAGAACCAAGACGGAATCATGGCAAAACGCCGTTGTCGTGCGAATGTTGTTGTGCCATGCATGTCTGTAACATCAGTTAGCTCGTTCTTTCGTGTTGTTGGAGCGAGCTGGCTCATTTCACATGTGTGTAGCCTGTATGGCTACAGGGCATTGTGATGCAAACATACTTGAGTGGCTTAGCTTGAAAGCTTGTTTCCACCTGGACGTTGGTTGATTAAATCATGTGGTGAATGTTAATGCTGATGTGTGGGTTGATGGTTGAGCTTGTGTTGGATGTGCTTTTACTTTTATTCTTCATTCGTTTCAATATGCCTGGATAAACTTACGTGCCTGAGCGCAGTGGTTTCCTAACCGTTTGGACGACATATCCATACGAAGATGGAGGACGACATATCCTTCATAACACCTGCGTGGCCGGGCGCTATACATCTAGGCTAATGAACGAATCACCGCGGGCGAGCCACACAACATGGTGATCGCTCGAGTCGAACACAGACGGACACTTTTTCTGGGCCGCAGGGTAAGGCGGTGCCTTGAGTTAGTAAAAATGTAAATGTGTCCAAACGTCCTTTTCCTCAGGCAGCGACAGCTCGCCTTGTAGCTTTCATGTTTTAACGTGCTTCTTTGGAACTTCTCTGTCGATCCAACCCGGATCAAAAGTTTCAACTTTGCCGTTTACGGTTCGTGTAGCTCTTACCCAACTGTCCTATCCCAACTATTTTCTACTCCTTATTTGAACTTGGTCCGCACTTCTGTGTTTCCGTCAACTTTACTGGTAAGCAGCGCCTTGTCTTTGGCTGCTTTAGCTCGGTCGGAACAATTCCGACGTGGGCAAGCAACCAGAGGCTGCGCCACCTTCCACAGACACACATATTTGCTGTACTCTTCTAAGCTATCCTTCATTTCATAGTAACTTCATTACTTTAAGTCTCTGTGTAACTTCTTTGTTTTCCTGAGAAGTGCTTGACTGAGTTCTTAGGACAAAGACATTATTACTGTTGATCAGGCACACATTACACTTGACGTAAATTAACCATTACTTTTACAGCTTCTAGCCAACAGCTTCACCTAACCCCATTCCAATTCCCAAAACGAGCTTCATCACACAGGTAAACAAAATAATCACTTTTACTTTTTCATAACGCCGAACGAAACCAGTGCGTTATCCTTGCGCACACCACACAACACCCTTTTTTCTTCTCATATCACCAGTTTTGGTGCATGTCTCGGACATGCGTGATACAGTTTGTCTAAGTTTCGATAATTGTCCTATTTTGTAATTGTTTTGTAAGACCGATAGTAATTTTGTAATTCACATTTCAACCTCCACGTTCACCCCAACCACACTGGCGAGGATAACAACCAACATCATCTTTATGTGCCGCCATGAAACGTGTTCAGCTGCATCATATCATCATATCACTCAATCATCAAAGCCGATGTCTGCTCATTGCAAACCAGCCACGTTGCCACCAGCCATATAACTGAGCAAACTGCCATACAACTTATCAATGTCGTCAGCAACAATGTAATGCGCGGCAGTGTGTAGCCTGTATGGCTACAGGGCATTGTGATGCAAACATACTTGAGTGGCTTAGCTTGAAAGCTTGTTTCCACCTGGACGTTGGTTGATTAAATCATGTGGTGAATGTTAATGCTGATGTGTGGGTTGATGGTTGAGCTTGTGTTGGATGTGCTTTTACTTTTATTCTTCATTCGTTTCAATATGCCTGGATAAACTTACGTGCCTGAGCGCAGTGGTTTCCTAACCGTTTGGACGACATATCCATACGAAGATGGAGGACGACATATCCTTCATAACACCTGCGTGGCCGGGCGCTATACATCTAGGCTAATGAACGAATCACCGCGGGCGAGCCACACAACATGCACGCGTGTGGCATCTGACAACGTTTTGCCATGAGCCGTGTCTTTACCTTCGCTGAGGGCTCGACATCGATAAAGAACAGCTGGTTAATGCGCGGGACAGTGTACATGCACATGTACAGTATGTATACATACCAGGGTGGCTAGGACAATCAAAACACAGGCCTTTTACTGCCATTCCGCTTTTGATGAATATTGTTTTAGGACCAAGTTGGCCCTCCGATCACTACGGCGTCATCACCACATTCAAGCTGCGTGCCCCACCATCGAGCCACAACGTGTACCACAATGGTATACCGCCACTGAGCAGGGCTGACGGCCGTTGGTGACGTTTCGTGTCGGCTCGCTGGCCTCTCACATCGTTCGCTCGCATTGTGCTACAACATCAGATCATTGTTTCTGTATGCACTGCTGCGCTTTCAGATCGTAAAAAATGGAGAAAAACCTGTGTTACTGTATTTTCGTTTCGTTTCGTTTCGTTTTACTTTTCATGGTTATAACCACAAGGCATATGCGCAACATGAATATAATCATTGATAAAATGGATCGCATAACCTTATACTAGCAAAAAACGTTTGTGATTATCGCAGTTCAGTCTCACAGTTTGCGATTTGAATGGTCAGGTGTCCAGAAACGGATTGTCATACGAAACGTATGTATACAAAACATGCCGTCAGGTGTATGCAGTGTTGCGTCAAAAAAGTAAAAATGAACAAAAATTTTTTGAAAAAATTTACCACTTTCTCTTTTCTTTAATTAGGGAAGTAAGTTTACCTTTTTCATTATTTCGCAACTTTTTTTATTACTTCCCCCTTTTTGTTGTAAAATGCATGTTTTTGTACATGTTTCTACTTTGTTTTTTTTCTAAAAAAAACTCCGTGCGACGCTTGTACTTCGCTTCGGTGCAATGTTAGACAGTCTGTGGCTGTACTAAACGACCAAAATTGCCGTCATGTTATGCGCATTTAGTTTTTCCATGGACAAGATCTGCTTAAACTATATAATGTGATCGTCCCAAAACGCCGGATGTCACTCACTGCGGGTTATGCAACTGTTTTCATGTAATTTTGCTAAAAAAATGCACCTGTTATTTGACACGCCTTTACTCTTCACATTACAACCCACGGTGGACAGACTATCCCCAACACGTATTGTCACGTTATTAAGAAATACATGCGTTTCTCTTTCTTTAATTCCCGAAATACGTGAAACTGGAACATCATTGGATCCGTTCAAGTCAACTTCAAAATAAGTCGTCTCATGAGTTCGTGGCTGGACTATACAATCAAATATACTTACATATAAAATTTCGACTATTTTTCACATTTTATGGTCCGAATAAAGAAAGTGCATCTTCAAAAAATTCAAAAAAATTTCGATAATAGTTTTTTCAATCCAATTTTTACAATTCTAATTTTTAGAGAAAAATATGGTTGCATGCCTTCAAAATCTGCCGAAAACTGTGCACATCCATTCCGTTTTCCTGAATAACAAATGTTGTTTCTCACCTCCATCATGCTACCTGGAAATAAGCTCAGCGCGCATCCTGCTAGGCGCTTGTATTGGTCGCACAGTGACTTTATAAGAATCCATCCTAGATTTTTAGTGAACTGTAAAGCACGTCTCGATGCAGAGCACAAGCGCCCTATTTATAATTTTTTCCAAAGCATTTTTGCCGGTATGGAATTCACTGTGATCAAGCAACTCGACCGTGATATCGGAATATATGTTTTAAAAAAAATATAATAGGGCGCTTGTGATCTTCATAGCGACGTGCTTTACCATTCAGATAAAACATTGCATGGATTCTTATAAAGTCATTGTGCGATCACTACCAGTTAGCAGTGGCCAAACTGCTGATGATCAAAGATGAAGACTCAAAGAGTGAATTTGGACGGAACAGTGCACCAATTTGCCGATACATTTGCTCAATCGAACGCACGAGAGGGATTTTTTGTTGGCTTGATCAAACCGCCATGTGCTATTCTCTCTGGGGACCTAGCGAATCGAGAAAAATTCCACCAGACGAATGCTGCGACGAATTTCACGACTGTTTGGCGGCATCCTGACCGATAGGTGGGCATTGTGAACTGCAGCGTGCGTTTGTGTGCCAACAACAGCTGCTGAACACGTCATCAGTTAGTGACAAGGTTGTGTGTGTACATAGCTTAGTAATAGATGTTTTACTGCTGCATGTAAATTTAAATTTTTGTCAGGTTTCTAAATGTGCGCTGGTTTTACCCAGTATAGCTGTGATCACTGCTACCACGTCCTAAAGGTTCTATCAACATCTTTTAAACAGTACAGTGGTCTCAGTTTATTTCATGCCTGTCTGACGTCTTTTTGTATCGGGTATATACCATGACATTGTCGTGTTTCACATGCTCGTGAATGAAATGGGCTAGAGAGAGAGAAACGTTGCCCACGAAGAAGCACTGTATAGTGTTTCCAGTTTTTCTTGGTCCAAGGAAACACGCGGGCCCGTGTTATAACTGAACTTCTAGTTGAGGTCGAGATTACAATTTCGATTCAATCACGCAGCTGAAAAAACGTGTCAAAGTTTGCCTGTGGAAGCTAACAACAACAATGTTTCACATGCTCGCTGTGAGCTTTGTGCGTGTGCGCTACCAGCATGTCAATGAAACATTTCACCATGTTTGCTGCTGAGTGTCGTGCTTGGATTAACAAGGACACATTCTTAATCTCTTTCATTGGTTTCTGAAATCTCGACCCCAAACTGGAGTTGAGTTATAACGTGGGGTACCTTGTTTCCTTTGACTTGCATAAAAAGGAAACACTGTACCACTGACGGTTCGTTTGTCATTTGTTCGCCTCAGACACCACACGAGTTCAGACTCATTCTCAGACTTTGTCAAAGTCGTATAGGTATCTTTTCAAACTTCGAAGCAAGCATCATTCGTTTCCAGACAAGTGTCGCCGTCTAGACTTTTATTCAACACTTGCAATACAATGGAAGAATCAAAACAACGGAACAATCATGAACCATGAACAATGGGCAATAGACAATGAACAAATCAAAACATGTGAGGAACAGGTACATAAGTAGTGAACAATACGAAACAAAGATAAATAAAAGCAGTAGGTTGAGCACGTTGGACTTGCGTAATAAACAGCAGTCGTAGCTTTCTTTTTGCCTTGAGAAAGCTGGTCAAACATTGTGCGAGAAATGTCAGACGATTTTGGCACTGAGCAGCATATGCGTTTTGTCATACCGGCCCTGTGCTGTATTTTGCTGTTGTTGTCACCGGTCGAAGGTCACCTGCACCACCCAGCTTTGGTGAGTTCGTGGCACCAAAAAGCGAGCAGAACTTGCCAAACTCGAAAGTGCACAAAATGTAAAGAAAAAAGGGGCGGATGACTGCGCCCGATAAATTTTCATATTTAGTTCTTAAGTTATTTTCAACAATACAAAAGAGCAAGCCTGTGGATGAGCAAGATTGACGAAACCTTTCTCAACGTGATGTCCCCATTCTGTCAGCGTTCAAGCAGCAATGACACCGTGCGCGTAATGACGTTCAACACGTACTTGGTCGGGTGTGGCGAGCTGCACGACGGCAGCTGGATCGAGTTGGCAAACTGCTGGCTCCAATGGGGCAGGCTTCCGACAGTAGTCAAAAGCGTGCAGGAAGCAAATGTTGATATTGTATTTATGCAGGTAGAGTCCAACCCAGGGTTGGATTAAAAAAAAGTAAAAAATTTTTTGTAAAAGATTTTTTTATTTCTAAATTTTAAAAAGTAAGTCCACTTTTTTTATTATTTTTCACTTTTTTTCGTTATTTTCTGACTCTTTTAAGGTAAAAAGGCATGTTTTCATGTGTTTTATTGCTCACGATTCTCAAAAAATTGCCTGCGGCGCTTATATTTCAGTTTAAATGGTGTTGTAATGGACTCATACAATCCAAATGAGTGACTTGTAATGGACCCAGACATCCCAACAACCGCTGCATGTATAATATAGGATACCCCATACGGTATACTGTACAGTTATTGAGCGTGTCGTAAGCTACCGACAGATTACACGTTGCTCGCCTGCTTGCAAGGGTCGTGGAATAGTCATTTGTTGCTTATGTGACACAAAATGAGTATGATGTAAGTCTTTATCTCTCTTCAAATTTACCCCCAAATTCACAAACAGAAGGTTGGTCTCCCTTTGTCATTATATACCCACAAAGTTACCTTCGAGGTTCTCAAAGTCATGACCAAAGGGATTAGATCGCAGGTGATCGACGTAAACATGCAAGTCAGTGGAGAAGTTCTCTTTAGTGTCCCTCAAAACGTATAGTCCAGCAACAGCTAACGCAGAATTTATGGCAGCGACGCTGTCTGATTGGTAAAGCGGAAAATCCAGCGATAAGCTTGCCCGGTTTTAGACCGGAAGTTGGCAGACATTTTTTCTTTTTCTTTTCTTTCTTTTTCTTCTCCTTCAGACTCGGCTTATTCAACGCTTCGGTGCCTTCAAAAAGTTTTTTTAATTTTTGGCTGGCAACCACTTCATATGATTGCCTTCTTTTGTGTCGTTATGCAGAAAAATTCATGTTTTGCCCACTTCTTTTTCTCTTTCTTTCTCTCGCGGTTTTTTGCTGGCTACCGTAACCCCAGTAGAACCATTCCAATTTTCATGTCTGAAGCGAGCGCGCATGTTTTCCGCTTTACGAATCAGGCAGTTTGACTGCCATAAATTCTGCGTTAGTTGTTGTCGGACTATACCTACATAACTAACATGATTTCAGAAATTTCATTCTATTCAAGAAACCAATTTTTTGGGGGTCCGGAATAAAAAAAGTGATTCTTAAAAAGAAATTTTAAAAAGTTTTTTTTTGAAAGTTCGATAATAAAAATTTTTTTAATCCAACCCTGGTCCAACCACGTGCTCATGCTTACGCGAACAGGAACATCGGTCAACACACAAATGTTTTGGGAGTCAAAAGGGAATTTACGCACCGAGGTGGAGAGCGTGTTCTTAAAAATACATGCGTTTCTCTTTCTTTCATTTCCGAAATACGTGGAACCGGAATATTATTGGATCCGTTCAGGTCAACTTCAAAATAAGTCGTCTCATGAGTTCGTGGCTGGACTATGTCGGTTCGGTACAGCTACTACATTTGTCAAAGCAAGTTGATCTGTGAAACATGCGCCCTCTGTGGGCGTGTTTGTGTGCGTGATTATGCTCATAAATACTGCCAAATTGGTCACGAATGAATTGTGAAAGTTGAGATGACAGATCTTTTTTCATTGCAGGAGGTCATAGTTCCGTTCCCTAATAACCCAACTAAACTGTTGATGGAGGTGCTGCGACTATTGGGCCGTGAATGGGATGGGAACATCGGTGCGTGTGCAGTGGCGGTGAAAATAAATAAATTAGTTCGAGTGACTCTCATTTGACCGTGTCAGTTTCGAGAGCCCCCGGCGCTAGATTGTCTCTGACGTCTCCAAAGCCTCAAGTTTTTCGGCACTAAAGAAAAATCTGCCTACTGTTTTACCTTTTTTTCGAAAATTTCAAGGGTCAGAAAACCAATATGTTATAATGTTGGTTGCGGTTGGGGCACTTCTCTAGAAGATACATATCTGCAAATACTTTGAAATTTGCCGGTTTTGACAAAAAAATTTTAAAAAAATTTTTTTAATTTTTTTGGGGGAACAAAAGTTTTAAAACGTACAAGAATGACCTTTTTGGGGGTTATTTTTTGTCATTTTTTCTCAAGGGTCGAAAAATTTGTTTCACAAAATCACGTTTGGGGCATGTATTTCGTACATAAGATGCCCCAAATGATGTTATTGAACGTTCCCGTGATACATCGGACACAGTATGCAATGTACCTACAGGGTACTTCGATGTCATACCCCATCAGGCCGGTCATATACGACTACCCGACAAGCACTTCTCTTCATCTCCGCAGCTTATGTATATTCTCAATTCTGTGTGATTTATGAGTGAATCTTGCTTATTCGACCACAAACTGTTGTGTCTGATACCACAGAGCAGCAATCATCGGTCCATATCAAGCACAGACTGTTGGATCGCACCGAAATGACGTAAACACCCTGCATAAGCTCTTGAGGCTCTCGTGGTACCTTGGGGGGGGAGTGAAAAGTTCCCGTTCGTTACAATAAGCTGTGTGATAAGCAATGGGCGGGTTAAGCTGTGTCATCCATGTCCACCGGAGCAGAACAGAACGATAGATATGTTCACAGGCGGCGGCGGATCGATATGGGATGCACATAAGATCGGACATAACTACGCCAAATTCGGCATCACACTCTGGAGGCGCGCGGTGTTGCAAGCAGAAGAGGCATACCTTTATGTAATTAAATTTATGTCACAACTTCAACAAGAGATTTCTCTCGTGTTCAACATATCAAAAAAAATTTTGCTCAAAGGGCATTAATCGGAAATTTTAGGAAATTTTCCGAATTATCAACCACTGGGGATTAATTCACTCTCCTTATGGCGGACTTGGATTGAACACAGAAACCTGAACACGGAAATACATGCTTCCGTGTTTTGGTGTTCCGTGAAAAAAGTCAAAAATCGCGGAACACGGAAATATTTCCGTGGCACGGAACACCGAAATAATGCAGACATGCAAACGTTGCTTTTCGAGTAATGATGACAAAAGCCAGCGTGCTCAAGTCAAACAAGTTTGTGTGTTGACGCGAACAGCAACACTATTGAAGGAAATATTTCCGTGTTCCGCGAAAACAAAAGAAAATCACGGAACACGGAAACCGAAAACATTTCCGTGAACGGAAACATTTCCGTGACACGAAAATGAGTGAAATAATTTTGTATGGGAATTATTTCCGTGTTCCGGTTTCCGTGCTGTTTAACCGAAGTCCGCCGTTAAGTATTCCAACCTTAAGAATGTCAGGCCCATCACTCATTCGGAATCGTGGGGCAAGTTAAGCCGCAGATTGGTGATGTGCCGAGCTTCAGAGTGACGCTGGCGAACTTCCATTTTGAAGATGACCAGTACGGACCTAACATACTTTGTGACGAAACGATGGATGATGCTTCAAAAGTTGTTGAGGTGGACAAAGCAGAACAAAGTGCGTTGTTTTGCGACAATTGTCATCGATATGAGCGACATTGCATCTCGTTTTTAAAAGCAACTTTTCATTTATTCAAAAGTTTAACTGTCTCCAAAGTAGTGCAGCTGCTTGAAGCTAACTGATACACTTTCATAATTGGAGTTATTTATGACACCCGCTCTGCGAAGCCCAAAGGTATTCAAGGTACCGTATTTTCTACAATAAGCACCTTTCTTGGGGCCTTTTTAAAATTTTGAAGCCCCTCTTACGGCGTTTAGAACGAGAAACAGACGCGCGCTTTTAGGCTAAGACGGGATCCGTGCCTACGGCCCGGCTAAAGCTTCGTGCCCGCGCACCCTGGGCTATCCGAAAACCCGTTAGCATACCCAAAGCTACCCGTGAAAATTGAACCGTGCCCCGAGGGAGGGGTCACAGACATACATACATACGTACGTCATCCTGTTTTAGTAGTATAGATGGTAGAGTCGTCAACGCAGGTGGCTAACTCTCCTTGTCAACTCAAGCAGCACTAATGGGCGCGCTAAGTTGCACACGAGAGTTCACCATCTGAGTTAGCGACAGTGCTATGGCACATTGGTTTTTTTTTAAAAATTCGTCCCAAAAGTTGAAAAATTTTGTTGTTTCAAAATTCGAACATTTCTCGATCTTGTTTGTTGTAAAAGTGCTTTTTTCATAAAAACTGCTGCTGTTGATATAACCTGACCCTATTAATGCTGTTTTGTGTGCTATAATTGTTGTTTTGTGGCATAGTGCACGCACTAATAGGGCCTCCCATAAGATACCACACGCACATTTGATTTGGTGGACATTCCCTTATCTCTTGTGTGGAATATTCACTCCAATTTCAGACTGTGTGCAGTTTATATTAGATTGGTCGCGTACCTGGACGCAATAGTTTCATCCAGGTTTATTAGAATGCCAAACCAAGGCATCCACACCATCTTGCGAAGAGTACGGTTGGTACACTCATTGCAAGGGCGGATCCAAGGGGGCACAGGGGCCGTGACCCCCCTTTGGTCCATTTCGCCCCTGAAAGGGGGCCACCGTTTTGTAAGGAAGAAGGAAAAAGGACCCCTAAATCGCAGGATTTTCACTCTCATCTATAGTACTAAAAACAGGAAGACGTATGTATGTGTGTATATGTGTGTATGTACATATGTATGTAGTATGTATGTGTGTACTGTATGTGGCCCCCTCGTGCGGACGGGTCAATTTTCACGGGCAGCTTTGGGTGTGCTAACGGGTCTTCGGGGGGGGGGAGGGGGTGGCACGGCACGGGCGCGGTGCTGTACCCGGGCCGTAGGCAAGGGTCCCGTCTAGTACACGTCAGAAATCCAAAAATCGCGCGCTTCGCGCGTCAGATACACCAATTTTTTCTGAAATTCGCCTTTCGCGCGCGTAAAAAGTGCCAAAATTTCATGCGCTTCGCGCGCGTTGTCACATTTTGTAAAATATTTGGTGTAAAAACGCGGAATTCTTAACAAGCACTGGATAAAAATGACTTTCCAAAAATGGAACAAGTACTTATAGATAAAAATGACTTTTTGGATCTGGCCCCTCCCTTGGCCAAAAGCTGGATCCGCCATGACTCATTGACCATTGGATAGTATTGTTCTCGTGTCATCGGTGCTTTACATGTACTGAAAACAATAGTGACTAAAAATCACGGTAATTTATGTCTTCGGAAAAAACGTTTTTTTTTCAAAAAAACACGTTTCTCTGGTAAATAACCACTACTTCAGCAATTCAGAAGTTAAAAACACCCCTTATTAACCAATCTTTGCTTTCCTTATGATTTGCTAATCCCCACCTGCGTGCTTCAGGCACGAAAAAGGGCCGCTTTCAGCTGTTTTAGACATTTTCAAAACGATTTTGTAACGTAGTTTGGAACCCTCAAGAAAATTTTTCTCTTTTCAGACAAAAACACATTTTTCTCTGAAAAAATAAATGACCGGTAATTTTTCCGGGCAATTTATTTTCGAAAAATACCAGGCTCCGGAAAAACGGTATTTTCAGTCGTTTCCCCAGAAATGAAACTTTTTTCAGTTAGTCACTCTGCTAAGAGCCCATTATGAAGCAAAAATACAGCAATTTTTCGCTTCAACGCTCATTTTTTTGTCGTTTTGTGTACCTTTTGTCACAGCGCTTTGAAAAGTAGAGGTCCTCTGGCTGACAGCGTTTTGAAGAAGACAGAAGCCCTCTCTTGCATCGTTGTGAAAAAATATTAGTCCTCTCTTGCAGCGCATGTTGCGACATATGTACATAAGGACGCTTTTTTCAGGTGATCGTTACTTTTTCAAAAGCAATTGTTCTGGCTTTTTTGCAAAAACGTATAGATCCACGCCTTATAAAAGTCCCACAAATAGAAGCCTGTCTGGATCGAAAATGCGGTGCACTACGTAAATTGATCGGTGTCAACGTCATTCGATTTGCAGCGCGCGCCTCAGAAACACGCACAATGTTGGCCTACGTCAATACTGATGTGCGTACGCCATTTATACAGTATTTTCCTGCTTCTTTCGCAAGTTGGTAGGCAAAGCTCTGATTTACCAGTTTCCACATACAAAACATGCATGCAAAAAATGGGTTCCTGTGTGCAAGATTCTTATCGTGTTTATTCGCGCGCAGACACCCGCGATCCTGGCAGGTGACGCCAACAGCCCTTCGCATTTGGACTGGGTGCCAACGACGAAAGAGCGAAATTGCGGGTTCGTGCTATTATCTATAATTTCATTCCACGACTTTTCAGGCCCGGAAGTTCAGTCCCGGCCTTTTCAGGCCCAGTTTTTCAGACCCGGCCGGTTCAGGCCCAGCAAATTTGACCCATTTATAGGCTTAGGCTTAGGCTCCAGCCGGGCCTGAATGGCCGGTCCTGAACCTGTGCCCAGGGACTGAACGTCGCACAATAATCTAATTTCATCTTACCGGTTCTCGTTGTGATCAGATATCGAACATCAAAGTGTTTTCGTCTTATCAGATGGGCGGACGTAGTTTGGCCGGTCACCAGGGCCATAGAAGACGCCGGATTTGAGGACACCTACCGTGTCGTGCACCCGGATCCGCTGCTAAAACCAGGTGTTGAGTCGCGGCGATAAAAATGTAGTTGGCTGTTTCCAATTAACCGGCGGCCAAATTATTCTGCGTGCCAACTAAACCAGATCCTCGATATTTGTTACATGAAACACCTGGTCGACGTTCAAGCCTGGCAAACAGGACCGAATTGACTTCATCTTCTACACCGGCGAACGCCACTTGTATCCGATCGAGTCAGAATTGTATTCAGGTTGGATACTGTAGCATTTCCGTTTTATGCAAGCAAAACCAAATGACCCCACGTTATACATACGTAACTCAGCTCCAAATAGCTAATCAAATGGCTAACAGCCTCAAACCGCGTTTAGCCCCAGCAAACAGACGTGCCTACGAGTATCACAGTCTCCAAGGACACACACAGTCCGTTCACTGCCCAATCCGCTTTTGATGAATATTGTTTTAGGACCAAGTTGGCCATCCGATCACTACGGCGTCATCACCACATTCAAGCTGCGTGCCCCACCATCGAGCCACAACGTGTACCACAATGGTATACCGCCACTGAGCAGGGCTGACGGCCATTGGTGACGTTTCACATCGTTCGCTCGCACTGTCGTACCGCAGTTGCAAGTTAAGATTCGATTCGTGCGTCTCGTACTGCTGCTCTCATGCTCTCATATAAAACGGAGGTGCAATTTGTATACTGTAGTTGAATACTGAACGAGAAAGAATAAAATGCAAGCTGAATTTCTGCTGCTTGATCATGGGAATTCTTTTTGTTGGTAAAGGTCTGTTGCTACTAACTTATGTAATCAACAATATTGCGCAAGCGTGAGTACTGTCTAGAATTTGCCAGGATAATGTGACATTTGATATTAGCCATGCCAAGAGCGCGCTTCAATTTGCCACAATGATCGATAAATCCATTGCGCTTGATAAGAATAGACTTTCCCGGATATCGCAGAAGATGGCCTGTTTGCAAATTGTTGAATGGCACATGCCCCGATACGGCAGACAATAGTGGCAACAGTGCAGTTGTGCTGTTTTCTATAGATACTATCACGTATGTTGAGTAGACATACTGTAATGAAGTCACTACTTAGGGTTGTTTTTTGCTAATCATACAGCCCCCAATGTCATAACGTGTTGCCCCGTTCACTGTCTTTGGTGCCCTTGCTCTGTCGCAGCGCCCCGCGTTTGCAACAAGTTCTATGCGGTCTGACCGACACGATAACAATGTGTCCATATCCCGTTTTCCTTAACAACAAATGTTACGTTTGGCACTTTCGACCTGCCACATGGGAAGAAGCTGAAGGTGATTTGCGAGACGATTGCACAGAAACATGGTGTCTGACCAATGGTCAAGGATGAAGTCGCAAAGTGGGAGTTTGAGAAGTGGCGCTGCTCAATCAATTTCAGAAGGTTTGTGCATACGATGGTCTTGTGTTGGAAAGAGTCCGGAAGGAACTCAGCCGTTCTGACCAGGGTTGTTTCAAAAAAGTTGTTAATTATATAAAAAAATTAAAAAAATTTTTTTTGAAACTCAGATTTTGCTTTTTTTAATAAAAAAGTTGCCCAAAATGGGCTGAAATGTCCAAAAATAGCCTCGAGCCAAAAAAATTGGCACTTTTTTCTGTGATAACGGGACAATTTTTCCAAAATCGCGCCTGCGGCGCCCTGTATTGTCCCCAAATCCGTACAGGGATGCGCGGGGATGGTCTTTTATAGTGATGTGGCACTGATAATGTACTAATGCATGCTACTATGTACATGCAGGTCTGGTGCAAAACCGGGCGAGCAAAGTCGATCTGACACGCAAGATTTGGGCAGTAATCGATCACGGCCGGTGCCAAATAGCTTGCATTTCTGAACTTGTATCCATTTTGATAGCTTGTCATGTGTCATGAACAAGCTGTTTACTTTCAGACTACGTTGACAAGCATCTTGTTGCCGTTCGTGACACCCACATCGGTCTTTTCTCCAATGCGAATCCGTGCAAAGAAAAAGACAAAAAAAAAGTGAGAAAAAATAAAAAAATGTTCTTTATCTAAACTTTTCAGGAGATATTCAAATTTGTCACAAACCAGATTTATAAACCAATATCAGAATTTTATGGCGCACATTTTGAGACCAAATAGAAAGAATTCGTCGGTGAGGACTTTTTTAAAATTGGTTGTTTTTGATATGCGCTAAATTTCAGAGCTGATTTTTGAAAAACTGAAAGGAAGAGAAAATGCAGCGAATTTTTGCCTTTATTTTTACATGGTTGAAAAGTAGATAAAAAATTGACTATTATGTGTTATTTTCATTAAATAGCATCCGATCTAAAACAAATGACAGCCTCATCAACATAAACTTGGTACATTTTTGGAATTTCAAGAAATCTTCGACCTGCCCCGTTAAATGCGCCCATAACTATTTAATGCTTTGGAGTTTGGAACCAAAATTTTGTATGTGTCTTAGTAAATGTAGTGGTCAACTTTTTGTGCAATATGAGCGAAATCCATTTTTTTCGATTTGTGAACCCTATTCCATTGACACCTATCTGTTACTATTCCCCCACGCTCTTAAATCCGTGAATTTCTTTATTGATCTGTTCGGTGCGTGAGCCGCTAATTGTAAGTTGAAAATTTCCGTCTAAAGGCAAACCAGCCGTGCTTTGCAGACCTAGACCATACCGTATCAACCTGAATTATTACACGCTTGAAAAGTTTCGGGTTACTGTAGCCACGTCTAGCCGATAAACAACACACACACAAACGCACCCTAAATGTTTCATGATGTTGGCTCTTTCACCCGCAAGCCACGCGCGATGTGGCTACAGTAACCCGAAACATTCTGGTGTGTAAGAATTCAGGGTGTTATGGCGTGCTCTAAGACTGCAAAGTATGGCTAGTTTGCCTATAAGTCAATTGCTCAGGGTCGTGATTTCACGAACAGGTCTGAAAAAGACAAAAGTCTATTTCCGACTCATACTGAAGAAGAAAAGCCAACAAAAGGTGATATGATCGTTTCGATTTCCCGTTTCCCGCGGGAAATTTCACGGGAATTACTGACGGGAATTCCCGCGCGGGAAATGGCCGAAGGACGGGAAAAAGCGGGAAATGGCCGATTTCCCGCGGAAAATGTCCCGCGGGAATTTTCAGGCACTATTTCCCGCGGGAAATGCCACTATCTAAAATATTTCCCGGGAAACTGGGACGGGAAATTTCCCGCAAATTTCCCTCCCTCCCGCGAAATTCGGCGGGAAAAAAATTTCCCGCGCGAGCCCAAGTCTCTACACGGGCAGGGGGGATGCATCTTGATGGGTCGGGATTGGGTTTGACTTTGACTTGGCATAACAGAGTTTTCAGAGCACTGTGAAGCAGCTGACAGCCACTTGCGCACTGCATGCGTCTTGTGCGTAGACAGATGGGAAGCTTGTTTGAGGTTTCACGGACTGGGTGCAGTTTTCTAAGCCATTTTAAGGCCTTATCAAAGTCAAGCCCATAATGCCAGTAAAGTGCCAAATAAATCATTGTGCATGTTCGTTTCCATGGACCCACTCATTGGTGACATTGTCTTGCAGTACGCCGATCGACCAACGTTTTATCGCGAGGTGTTTCGCGTGCTCAAACCGGGTGGCTGCTTCTGCTACACAGACATCGCGCACACCAGTCAGGTTGGTGGGACGGCGCACAGATTGTTCTACGAACCCTTCTGTCCTTCAATTCTAAGTTTTAATCTGATTTCGATCTATTATCTGGACAAAAACACGAAAACAAGTCAAACTTTGAAAAAGAATACCGCCGGGTAGTCCTGATTCTTGTGCTGGAGCTCATGGGACCAAAATTGTTGAAACATGTAAGAACTCCTGTATCACCACACCATGAACTTGCGAGATTCACTCACATGCGCTGATTTCAGGAAGTCGGTTATGTTGTTGAGCCATACGACAAGTTAAGAAGCACCTTAAATGACGATGTTGGATTTGTGGAACGAGTGTTTACTGACATCACAAAAGAGGTTGGGATACAAAATGTTTAGATCCCTGAAACTTGTCGAGTTGGAAACAGCTACAAATACACATTTCACAGCGACAAGCCATCGTTGTCTGAACAGTATGGGTACGTGGACCATCTATGTATGTATGCGTTGGCCCATGCACCAGCCAGGGTTGGGCAAAAAAAAATTTTTTTTTTTAAAAAAAAAATTTTTTTTTAAAAAAAAAAGGTTTTTGAAAAAAATTTTTTTTTTAAAAAAAATTTTTTTTTAAAATTTTCGGGGGAACAAAATGTTCTAAAACGTCCAAAAATGGCCTTTTTGGCGGTTATTTTTTGTCATTTTTTCTCAAGGGTCGAAAAATTTTCTTCACAAAATCACCTTTGGGGCATGTATTTGGTACCTAAGATACCCCAAATGATGTTATTATACCTTCCCTTGATACATGAGACACAGTATGCATGTGCCTACATGGTACTTCGATGTCATACCCCATCAGGTCGGTCGTATACGACTGATTCAGCTGCCCGACAAGTATTTCTGCAGCTTATATTCTCAATTCTGAGTGGTTTATGAGTAAATCTTGCTTATTCGACCACAAACTATTGTTTCTGATACCATATGGAGCAACAATCACCGGTCCATATCAAGCACAGACTGTTGGATCGCACCGATATTACGTACGTAAGCTCCCTTCATAAGTGATGCAAACCAAGTCACAAAAGTGACTTGTCAATTAAAGTCGCATTTTTTTCGCGTTTTTGGGCGTTTTTAGGCAAATTTAGTAAAAATTTCCCGGAATCTCGGACTTTTAAAGAAAACTTGTTTAAAAATTTTTTTCCAGCCCTGCCCACAACAATGCCATTTTTGGCCGTTTTAGAAAAATTTTTCCCACGAAAAAACTTAAAACATATTTTTCTATAAAAAAGTTTTTCAAAAACCTTTTAAAAAAATTTAAAAAAAACAACCCTGGGTAAAGCAGGGAAAAAAGCACAGGGAATTTCTCCAAAACAAGTAAATACAGCCTATGTAGGAAACTGTCCTTGTAACACGCAGCAGGAGCATCGGTTTTCACTTATTGACACGGTGGCTGTTTCGAAACGGAGTAAAAAGTCGTTTGGGAGCAAAGGTCGGCGTAAGCTCGGTCAAAAGCTCGGAGTGAGAAAGTTCGGCGACAAGCGTGCATTGGTCGAGGTGGTTACATCGAATTGTTGCTCGCTCCGAGCGCTCGGCCGAACTTACGCCGATCCTTACTCCCAAAACGACCTCCGTTTCGAAAAACCAGACTAGTAGCAAACTGAACATCGCCTAAAACGGCCTTCAAACGGAAAACTAATGGCGCCAACAACTCATTCAAGGCCAGGATGAGCAGGCCTGGGCAAAAAAAATTCTAAAAAATGTTTAAAAAAAAAGGTTTTTGAAATTTTTTTCGTAGGAAATTGTTATTTCAAAGCTATTTTGGAAGTTATTTTTTGTCATTTTTTCTCAAGGGTCGAAAAATTTCCTTCGCAAAAGCACTTATTGAACATGTATTTGGTATCTAAGATGCCCAAAATGATGTTATTGGGTGATATTTTCGAAACGGTGTAAAGGTCAGTTGGGTGTAAAGGTCGCTGGAAAGCTCGGTCGACAACTCAGTGTGATAGACCTCGGTGTAAATTTGAAACATTCCACGTTAATAACAGGCAATGTTTCACGCTTGCACAGAGCTACGCCGACCGAGCTTTCGACCGAACTTTACACCGACCTTAACGCCCAACTGACCTTTACACCGTTTCGAAAATTCCACTCTTCATGGTACCTTTCCCTTTGATAAACGAGACACAGTGTGCATGTACAGTACCAGCTGCAATTTTTGGCTGATTGAGGCCTGCGCCTGCAGAGCCTGCAGGCTCACGAGCCTGCGCAGGCTCAATACAAAACATAGCAGCCTGCAGAGCCTGCAGGCTCGGCGCAGGCTTCGCAGGCCCAGTGTATAAGCGGTCGCAGGCGCAGGCTCTGCAGGCTCGGCGGATGCACAGCTACTTTTTGTGCTTTGTGATATGATCTTAATTCAGTTTTTCTCAGTTGTTTGAAGCATTTATACAACGTTCACGCTGAAAAAACCAAAGCGTTGAAAGAATAAGCAATAAAACTCTCGATAAGGTCACATTTTATCCAGATTCACTGTTTAATAAGAAACAAGTTCCTTTTCGCGTTTTTTGTCAAGTTTCAGCAGAAAACTATAAGAAAGGTAACCATGTACTAATAAAACATGCAACAAATATCCATATACTAAGCTAAATACGAGATAATACGCACTCCGTCCATAAAAGGTACAAGACTAAATGTCACAAAAACAAGCAAGCGCAGCTGTGCATCCGCCGAGCCTGCAGAGCCTGCAGGCGCTGCAGGCTCATGAGCCTGCGCCTGCGACCGCTTATACACTGGGCCTGCGAAGCCTGCGCCGAGCCTGCAGGCTCTGCAGGCTGCTATCTTTTGTATTGAGCCTGCGCATGCTCTTGAGCCTGCAGGCGCTGCAGGCGCAGGCCTCAATCAGCCAAAAATTGCAGCTGGTACTGTACCTATGTACGTGGTACTTCGATGTCAAACCCCTCGGGTCGGGCATGTACGACTGATTCAGCGACCCGACAATGGTTTCTGCAGCTTACTGTGTGAATTCATTCTGTGTGGTTTATGAGTAAATGTTGCTTATTCGACCACAAACTATTGTTTCTGATACCATGGAGCAACAATCACCGGTCCATATCAAGCACAGACTGTTGGATCGCACCGATATTACGTCGGTATCAGTAAAAATAAGACCAACCCCCAAACCACTTTTTCGAGAAAAAAGCGTTTGAAGTTGGCCTGACCGCATTTCCAACACGGTTTGGTTCGGTAGGCTGATGTTTGGCATGTCTACGAAAGGGAGCATGCTGATCATCATAGAAACAAAAGTAGACTTTGAAACATCATATCCAAGTAAAAACAAAGCTATTTGTCGGTTGGTTTTATTTGACAAAAAAATAAATATAGACCAAGCCCCTTGGCGGAGCAGTTGAAAACCGAAAAATAGCCCAACCCCCATTTTCTCTGCCATTTATTTTTCACCTGCTTGAAAAAGATTTAATACGGGGTTCATTAAAATGTCTTAAAAGAAGCATTATCATTCAAAACGCTTGTTACAGGGGTGGAAATCGGGCCGGGTTACCTCGGTCCGGCATGACCGGATTCAGAAAAAGTCAGCCCGGTCCTATCCGGCCCGATTTTTTGGGCCGGGTTTTTCTGATTGTATTTTGAAGCAAACGTCGGGTGTGAAAAGATTGTTTCTGTTTGTTGAAATCATTGATTACACATTGAAAACATACATAAACAAAAACATCAAAAAGCTTGTCTGTGGGATGCTTCGATCTCGTGGCTCTCACAACCACAGTCAGATATGCTTGCCACTGTGTTAAAGACGCCGACAGCCAAGCCGCCTTACGATACGTTATAAACGTAATGATCGGGCCAGCAGCGACGCACTCACCGAGGGAGCGTAAAGTCCCTATACAACACACACACAGCTGGGGTATTATGCAACAACTCATGTGCAGTGCTGAAGCAATCTTTTGTGTGTGTGTGTTGGAGTCGCGTGCTTTGGGGCTTGGTCTTTTTTGTCCGCGAAAATTGCTCCGCCAAGCAACTTGGTTTTCTTTTTCAAAAACAAGAAACTATACCAACCCCCAACCGGAACTAGCAGGTGTTTTCAACAGGCTGTAACTCAATGTACATAGCGTTTTGAGACAAAATTTTTGGTGAATGTTTAGAATAGTTTGCCAGCTACACGCTGCACACAAAAAGGGGGTTGGTCTTTTGGTGGGGGTTGGTCTTAATTTTACTGATACCGACGATTACGTAAGCTCCTTGGTGAAGCAAACCTAGCCACAAAAGTGACTTGTCAATTGAAGTTGCTCTTGGTCACTTTTTGCGCATTTTAGCGAAATTGGTTCAAATCTCACCGAATCTGAGACTTTCGAAAAAAAACATTAAAAAATCGTTTTTTATACACTGGCTCAAAAATTTTTTTTCCAGCCCCGGACATATGTAAGCATCACACATTTTTAAACTGATAACGCACCAAACTAACGGGTAGTTCAAAAGTATAGGCCGTCCACCAGCTCATGGCACTTTGTGTTGCTGCTGGCTGGTTTGTTCCCTTCCTCCACATTCTAATGAAAGAGAAATTGAGCTTCCGAAAAAAAAATTTTTGCTCCTAAATTGCTATTTTATGAAATCGACGTGTTTTATAGATTTTAATTTAATTTAATTTTAAATTTGATCGAATTTAATCGTTTTCGACACGTATTATTATTTTTTCAGTTTTTTTTGCAAAATCGCTCACACGCAATTTCTCTTTCATTAGAACGTGGAGGAAGGGAACAAGCCAGCCAGCAGCAACACAAAGTGCCATGAGCTGGTGGACGGACTATACCCTCAACTTGGTTGCTGTTGTGGCTTTAGTAAGCAGAATACGAGTAGAATCTGATTCATTTATATTGTAGCTGTTTCGAATTCGCCTGGCGATTCTGCGCGTGCAACTAATGAACCATGAATATAATAAACCACTTTAGTTTTCTGATGTTTCACGCTTGGTTTTTACAGCAGTCCATTCGGAGTTCGTCTTGGTGACTTGAACCATTTGGGTCCAGAGTTGCAAAATTAAAGGAAGTTTTGAATCACCTAGACGTTCATACAGTATACCTGCATGCTGCAAGCAAAAAGTGACACTTTAACAGTGTGGACGAAAACCATGTAGAAAAACTACGTAGGAAACTGTCCTTGTAACACGCAGCAGGAGTATCGGTTTTCACTTATTGACGCGGTGGCTGTTTCGAAACGGAGTAAAAAGTCGTTTGGGAGCAAAGGTCGGCGTAAGCTCGGTCAAAAGCTCGGAGTGAGAAAGTTCGGCGACAAGCGTGCATTGGTCGAGGTGGTTACATCGAATTTTTGGTCGCTCCGAGCGTTCTGCCGAGCTTACACGCCGATCTTTCGAAAACCCAGACTATGTGTAAAACGTCCTTCAAACGGAAAACTGTTGGCGTTAAGATCGCATTCAAGGCCATCATAAGCATCACACATTTTTAAACTGATAACGCACTAAATTATGAACTAGACGTTCACACCTATATTTACATACTGTACATGTAGCAAACAAAACGTCGAAGTGACACCTTAAGCGTGCACAAAAAACCTGTTGCGCTGCTTACGCGTACGCGTCAGATGTTCAAGGACGCATTACGCACATATATAATGAAATCATAATCTGGTGGCATCATTTGCAAAATTCACTGTGTTGATCAAGAATATCAACAACGTGCAGTTAGTCGTTCACCAAATCACCATTTACACACTACAGACACAATGGTGGATCCAATGATCACCAGCCTCAGAAAATATAACTAGATCTGGCTACCCGGTTGTCCCCACTCACAGTTTTCACTCAACCTGCAATGTTAAGCTGAAGCATTTGGGGTTTTTGTCGCGCAACCGCCAAGACTTTCGTCAGTTACAGGGTCCCCAGGGTGCCATTGCGGTCTGACCTGGGAACACTTTCTATTTCATGCAAATTGTAAGTTCTTACAAAAAAACGCTACAATTTGTACCCAGGTACAAAAGTCACTTCACGCAGTTACAATTGTGAGTGATACAATTGTAAGAAGTTACAATTGTGACTGGGTACAATTGTATCCAGCTACAAAAGAAAATTTTGTAACTCGCATTGTAAGAAAGAGAAAAATTGTAACTGGGTGCACACCGGTGGGACCGTCCTAACTCGACACAATTTGATTGTTTATCCATTATTTGACCCGGGCCCGATTTTTTAAATAATGTTTATCATCTCTAGAAGCAATTTATTGGAAACTAATTTTATCAAACATGTGTTTTCATGGTTACCTAAGCGAAAGAAAATCGTGCCATCGAAACATTTTCAGCTCTATTGTATCCAGCTACAAAAAAATTGTGACTGGATACAAAATTATTGTGGAAAGTGGATTTACAATTGCTTGTAACTTTTGGCTACAATTTGTAAGTTTTTATTGTATGAAATAGAAAGTGCTCCCTGTTTGCGCGAAATTTTTGCCTCAATGCATTGAGGAATGTTTGCCAAAAATAGTAAACCACATTATTATACAACAAAATGCCACAAGCAAACCGCGCATTGTACTATATAAAGCGATCAGGCAGCACCTTATGTTTCACTCGACCTGTATGTACCATATAAATCGTTTAGGACATTTTGGTGTTTTGGGGTCTGCAGATCCGTGCGCCTCGTCTCTGACGATGGCTACCGGCGCAAGCCAAGGGTTAGACGGCAGGAGCCGAAACCCGCTAAGACCGCTGGGGAGTCGGAAAAAAATTTATACGTGCATCATTTTTAAAAAAAATTTAATTTAATAGTTTCAGCCAAAGTCGGCCCAAACACGATAAAAAATGAGCGCTCAAGCAAAAGCGCAACTGGGGCTCTAATTGGAAGCTTTCCAGGGGGGGGGGCTTATTTGGAATAAACTTTCGCAAAACAGGGGACTTATTCGGACTGCTCCGGCATGTACTTCTTTCGTGCAAACCACGTTCACACCATTGCACTGGAAGGACTTTTCAGACAGCCTAACGCACCAATCATGCACTTCTTCTGGGCATTGTCAGCGTTACTGGTCGTGGGATGCAACGCAACGTCGCACGATCGGCCTCTTGTGATTCAGACAATCCAGGCAGGTGAAAGTGCAACCGCCACCAACGGAAGCATTACCTACTTTTGCACTTTTGCCAATTGCGTTCATTTGCTCTTTCAAAGTAAAACTTTGACCAAACACATAAAACAATTTCGGGAAAACGTTCAATCATAACCCTCGGCTCTTTTTCGGGACACACCTCGGACTTTTTCCCTGAAATATATATATATATATATAAATATAAATATATATATATATATAAATATAATAATATAATAAATATAATAAATATATATATATAAATATAAATATAAATATATATATTTAATTATTAATACAATATATATGTACACAGATATAATCTTCATAGGACCTGTGCCCCGACTCCGAGCCCGACTGCGCAAGATGGGCTGCAGCGGGTGAATGTGAGCGCAATCCGTTCTGGATGAAACCCAACTGCCAGAAATCGTGCAATTCGTGCGGTACTCGTGTAGGAGATGTGACTGCACCGGAATTCTCACAACAGTACGCGCAGAAAGGTGGGCATTGTACACAGAAAAGCGAACGAGAAATTGAAATATACGAAAACAGTATTAAAGCCAACAGGTTGAAGTTGCGTTGCCAAAGTTAAACCATCAGGACTACGAGCGTGATGTTGCCTTGGTTTTCGCGAAGTACCGTGTCACCTTTTACGTTCTTTGATACAAAAAGCGCACATTCGCCTTCTCATAATTTCAAACATTCACTTATTTTAGAAGTGTGCGACAACCAGCACGACCTGTGCACCTTTTGGGCAACGAAAAACCAGTGCCAGAACACCGGCAGCTATGGCCTCTACATGAAGATCAACTGCCGAAAGGCGTGCGGCATGTGCTGATTCAATGATGATGTTCAATGATTAAATCTGTTCATTCAGATCCATCACCGTTGTAGTCGCATTCTCAATCACTTATTCACTTTGGTTGCCTCCTAAAGCCCTCATCACTGTTTAACCAACGATACTGTATGTTACTCTTTTCCGCGTGTCTTGGTCTTAATGATGAACCATACTCGCAGTTAATAATTGAATTTCCAGTTGAATTGTGCATTTTTTGACCGCATGCTTCACTCATAACGTTTCGTGGCCGACTGAGGACACTTTTTCATGGGATTTAAACTCCATAGTTGACGTTTTCCCTTCAGAAAGTTACTGACTCACGAAACATTGGGAGTAAGAGCTTGTGGTAAAACTGTCGAAAAGATCCATTCAACATAATGACCAGAAACCACGTCCACAAGACCATCGGTGTGTACCATCATGTGTCTCGTTATAGCTGTGTAACGTTTTTGAAATGAACACTTCGCGATTTTACTGTCTGATGACCATTTTGAATGTAATTGATGACCACTTTGAATGAATGACCTAACTTAATGAACAAATCGTGCAGAAGTCGATTATGTGATCTCCAGGAGAAACACGTTTGCACAACGCAATTGCAGCGAGTGCATGCAGCCCACATTAATTACACACGCCAGAAGCAAGATCAAACCAAGACCCTAAAAGGTTGGAACCATCAGATAGCGAATAGGGCAATGTAGCGCAGGAAACTTAAACGGCTGGTGAGGTTCGGAACCTACCTGCAGAATTAGCGGTTCGGCGTGGCGCGCGTTGTGGAAACACGTTTTCGGTGGCGCTCGTTGTTTAGAGTGGCGCGCGATGCTTGAAGAAAAAATTGGGGCCGTCAATCCATGCCCAGAACTTTTTTTATCAACAGTTGCTACCCGTGATTTCAGTGGGGCTCCAAGTGTTGCCGGCCACACCGGAGGCGCGCCAAGTTTGGATTTTCCTAAATCACTCGCAAAATGCTCCTATCGCAATTCTGAAATCAGTTCTGGAACCGATTCATTTTTACGTGGGTGGCCGGCAATTGAGCAAGGCACATTTGAGCAAGACCACTTTGAGCAAGAAAAAAGGGCAGAGCCAAAAGAACAGAGCTCTTTTTTGTCCCAATGGCTCAGGTTTGGGCTGATTTGGGTTATCAGGCTTATGTTTAGGCTTAGGCCTACAGTTAGGCTTAGTTTTGTGTTTGGGCTTAGGCTTAGGCTTAGGCCTCTTTCTTTTTAGGTTCTGCTCTTTTGGCCTCTGCTCACTTGCTCAAAGTGGTTTTGCTCAAACGTGCTTTGCTCAATTGCCCGTCCGCTTTTACGTGATGTGTACTTTTGAATCGATACCATCGCCGATATCGACCCTAAAAAAGGACCATGTCGTGGTGGACCACCTTTATCAACTCTTGTCGCCGTCTACCCATCCAAAATGCCGTTCTCGTGTTCATTCAAGGCTGCTTGAGTTGACCAAGGGAGTTGACAGCTTGTTTTGACGACCAACAATTTGGCTCTTTCTTTCAAATTAATAAAAATTGCGTGTTGTGAGAGGACGTTTCTCTCTAATGTTACGTGTGTTCTGGCTATCCAGTTGAGTGACTGGTGACGCGACTTCAGGTGGTTCCGTTTATTGAGTGAAAAAAGCGTTGATACAATGGTTCTCAATGCCCCTTCCCCCCAATAATTGCCCAGAACTGGCTTATCGGTAGACTTTATGAATACCCCCTATCTATTATGGTCACCTTCAGCGATGTTTCATATGCTTATACATAGTGATGGCTTGTTTAGGAAGTTTTAAATGTCAATGGCGTCTCGTTTGCAAGTCCTTTCCATTTTCACATAAACGAGATAGGAAGCACTTTATTGTCCACTTTATTGAATTCAATCGAAAGAAGTAATTGAAATTCGATTATGAATGTGAATAAACTGAGTGGTGACATTCTTGCATCCGCCCATATAAGAACTTGCTAAATTGCATTTACAAAACTCTATCGATTTCACACTGCATACGGGGCACGCACAACAATACTGTATACATGTATGTACGTCCAGCGTTGATCCAACACATAGAAATATGATTACGGTCACAGAAGACTTGAAGTGTCACCTTCACAGTAATCAAAATAGAAGACAAAAAATGATGATGACTAAAAGACAACAAAAGTCGACTGTCCTTTATGATCTCGCCGACATCATATGATGCTGTTACAGTTTTGAACGTGCACAGTTTCTTTTCTGGAAACGTTATATTTGACAAAAACTAAACAACGAGAATATGAAGCGCGTTTGACCATCAGCAATTGAGAAAAACTGAATTTTTAATAAAACTCATGCACAGCATTTAGCGTTCATGAAAGCCAAAGCTCAGACCGCAAAAAACGACGTGCCAAAGTACAATACAGCATGGGAAAGCTTATTTTTAAGCAGACAAGGCAATGCATCCGCAGAGTTAACTTGCCGGGCCCAACTTTAGCCCAGTTTCTGCCAACAACCAACGAAATAACAGGTGATTCCATCTTCCAGCTCTTTGTAGACGGTCTTCTCATAGAGCATTTCGTTGCGTCTCATCAGCCACACATGAAACGGCGTCTGTTCCTCGTTTAACACTTGATTCACCCGTTTCAGTGTCGTATCCCGGGCGCGCAGCACCTGTGCGTGAACATCATTAGAATCAGCCAGATGTACTCACCCGCAACAAGTCCAACCAACATGTGGCTGGTGCCAGGGTTGGAAAAAAAAATTTTTTTTTAAACAAGTTTTTTTTAAAAAAAAAAATTTTTTTTTTAGAAAAAAAATTTTTTTTTAAAAAGTCTGAGATTCGGGGAAATTTTACCAAATTTGCCTAAAAAACGCGCAAAATCGCGAAAAAATGCAACTTTAATTGACAAGTCACTTTTGTGACTTGGTTTGCATCACTTATCAAGGGTGTTTACGTCATTTCGATACGATCCAACAGTCTGTGCTTGATATGGACCGATGATTGCTGCTCTGTGGTATCGGACACAACAGTTTGTGGCCGAATAAGCAAGATTCACTCATAAACCACACAGAATTGAGAATATAAGCTGCAGAAATACTTGTCGGGCAGCTGAATCAGTCGTATACGACCGACCTGATGGGGTATGACATCGAAGTACCATGTAGGCACATGCATACTGTGTCTCATGTATCAAGGGAAGGTATAATAACATCATTTGGGGTATCTTAGGTACCAAATACATGCCCCAAAGGTGATTTTGTGAAGAAAATTTTTCGACCCTTGAGAAAAAATGACAAAAAATAACCGCCAAAAAGGCCATTTTTGGACGTTTTAGAACATTTTGTTCCCCCGAAAATTTTTAAAAAAAAATTTTTTTTAAAAAAAAAATTTTTTTCAAAAACCTTTTTTTTTTTTAAAAAAATATTTTTTTTTTTAAAAAAAAATTTTTTTTTTGCCCAACCCTGGCTGGTGCATGGGCCAACGCATACATACATAGATGGTCCACGTACCCATACTGTTCAGACAACGATGGCTTGTCGCTGTGAAATGTGTATTTGTAGCTGTTTCCAACTCGACAAGTTTCAGGGATCTAAACATTTTGTATCCCAACCTCTTTTGTGATGTCAGTAAACACTCGTTCCACAAATCCAACATCGTCATTTAAGGTGCTTCTTAACTTGTCGTATGGCTCAACAACATAACCGACTTCCTGAAATCAGCGCATGTGAGTGAATCTCGCAAGTTCATGGTGTGGTGATACAGGAGTTCTTACATGTTTCAACAATTTTGGTCCCATGAGCTCCAGCACAGGAATCAGGACTACCCGGCGGTATTCTTTTTCAAAGTTTGACTTGTTTTCGTGTTTTTGTCCAGATAATAGATCGAAATCAGATTAAAACTTGGAATTGAAGGACAGAAGGGTTCGTAGAACAATCTGTGCGCCGTCCCACCAACCTGACTGGTGTGCGCGATGTCTGTGTAGCAGAAGCAGCCACCCGGTTTGAGCACGCGAAACACCTCGCGATAAAACGTTGGTCGATCGGCGTACTGCAAGACAATGTCACCAATGAGTGGGTCCATGGAAACGAACATGCACAATGATTTATTTGGCACTTTACTGGCATTATGGGCTTGACTTTGATAAGGCCTTAAAATGGCTTAGAAAACTGCACCCAGTCCGTGAAACCTCAAACAAGCTTCCCATCTGTCTACGCACAAGACGCATGCAGTGCGCAAGTGGCTGTCAGCTGCTTCACAGTGCTCTGAAAACTCTGTTATGCCAAGTCAAAGTCAAACCCAATCCCGACCCATCAAGATGCATCCCCCCTGCCCGTGTAGAGACTTGGGCTCGCGCGGGAAATTTTTTTCCCGCCGAATTTCGCGGGACGGAGGGAAATTTGCGGGAAATTTCCCGTCCCAGTTTCCCGGGAAATATTTTAGATAGTGGCATTTCCCGCGGGAAATAGTGCCTGAAAATTCCCGCGGGACATTTCCCGCGGGAAATCGGCCATTTCCCGCTTTTTCCCGTCCTTCGGCCATTTCCCGCGCGGGAATTCCCGTCAGTAATTCCCGTGAAATTTCCCGCGGGAAACGGGAAATCGAAACGATCATATCACCTTTTGTTGGCTTTTCTTCTTCAGTATGAGTCGGAAATAGACTTTTGTCTTTTTCAGACCTGTTCGTGAAATCACGACCCTGAGCAATTGACTTATAGGCAAACTAGCCATACTTTGCAGTCTTAGAGCACGCCATAACACCCTGAATTCTTACACACCAGAATGTTTCGGGTTACTGTAGCCACATCGCGCGTGGCTTGCGGGTGAAAGAGCCAACATCATGAAACATTTAGGGTGCGTTTGTGTGTGTGTTGTTTATCGGCTAGACATGGCTACAGTAACCCGAAACTTTTCAAGCGTGTAATAATTCAGGTTGATACGGTATGGTCTAGGTCTGCAAAGCACAGCTGGTTTGCCTTTAGACGGAAATTTTCAACTTACAATTAGCGGCTCACGCACCGAACAGATCAATAAAGAAATTCACGGATTTAATGGCACGTTTGTGTAACTAGAACACTCCGTTGAACGTGTCTCAGCATGAACAGGCCTGAATTCTTGGTAAATACTGTTATACAGTTGTTGTTCATCCTCCAAAGGGCAATTTCGCCTTTGAGTGCCCTTCTTCTACATTGCCAGTTTACATAACCAGACGACAGGAATTGTCATCCGCTTTTTAAAACATCAAAGGAACGCTTATAGCGGCCAGCTATTGCGTTAGTAACATCTCAAACCAAAAACTTTACGGCGGGCGGGAAATTTTGGTACGGCGAAATATCTGTTCGGATTCGGGTGCTGTTGGGGTGGTCTTTGATTCGCCCGCAGGCCTTTCCGTTCGGGAAATTTACGGGAAATTCCTTTTTGCGGCAATTCCCGCAAGGGAAATCCAAATCACGGGAAACCCGGGAAATAGACCATTTCCCGCGGGAAATTTCCGCGTTTTCCCGCATTTCCCGCGGGAAATTCCCGGGGTTTCCCGCAATTTCCCGTCCTTCAAAATTCTGAAAACCATTTCCCGCGGAGTGGAATTGTTTGAGTACGGATAAGTTTTTTATGAGGTGTTTGTGTAAGGGTTTTTGTAAGATCGGAAAGTGGTTGTGGGGCGAAATTGTTTAGAACCCTTTCTGTCCTTCAATTCCAAGTTTTATCTGGATTTCAAATTGAAAAAAAAAAAAGTAATTTGAAAAATGGGTGTTGTTTTTTGAGTTGGATTTGAATGTAGACTTCTTATAAATATTGGAGATTTCACCAATGGTTTTAGAGTGTTATTTGTTGAGATAGAGTTAGAGATTATAGATTTGTTTTGGAGAGTGTTTATAATAAAAGAGTTGGATAAAATGTTTAGATCTAATTGTGAGTTGGAAAAGTACAAAAATTTAAGGAAGTGTTGTTAAGATGTAGGACATTATTATTATGGTTGGCATGACAGAGGTTGGAAAAAAAATTTTTTTAAAAATATTTTTTTAAAAAGTTTTTATTTTTTTTTTTTTTTTTTTTTTCAAAATACTTCATTTTTACGTGATGTGCACTTTTGAATCGATACCATCGCCGATATCGGAGCCCAAAAAAGGACCATGTCCATTGGTGAACCACCTTCTATCGGTCTACCGATCCCAAATGCCGTTCTCGTGTTCATTCAGGGCTGCTTGAGTTGACGAAGGGAGTTGACAGCTTGTTTTGACGACCAACAATTTAGCTCTTTCTTTCAAATTAAAAAATTGCGTGTTGTGAGAGGACGTTTCTCTCTAATGTTACGTGTGTTCTGGCTATCCAGTTGAGTGACTGGTGACGCGACGGCAAGTCGTTCCGTTTATTGAGTGAAAAAAAACCATTGATACATGGTTCTGAATGTCCTCCCCCATAATTGCCCAGAACTGGCTTATTCGGAAGACTTTACGAATACCCCCTATGCCTGGTCATCTTCAGCGATGTTTCATATGCTCATACATAGTGGTGGCTTGTTTAGGAAATTATTCGTCTTAAATGTCAATGGTGTCACGTTTGCAAGTCCTTTCCATTTTCATATAAACGAGATAGGAAGCACTTTATTGTCCACTTTATTGAAATCAATTGAAAGAAGTAATTGAAATTCGATTATGAATGTGGATAAACTGAGTGGTGACATTCTTGCATCCGCCCATAAGAACTTGCTAAATTGCATTCACAAAGCTCAATCGACTTCACACTATGTACATACGGGGCACGCACAACAATACTGTACTGTGTCCAGCGTTGATCCAACACATAAAAATATGATTACGGTCACAGAAGACTTGAAGTGTCGCCTTCACGGTAATCAAAATAGAAGACAAAAAATATGATGATGACCAAAAGACAACAAAAGTCGACTGTCCTTATGATTATGATGGCGCCGACATCATGATGCTGTTACAGTTTTGAACGTGCACAGTTTCTTTTCTGGAAACATTGACACAAACCAAAAAACAAGAATATGAAGCGCGTTTGACCATCAGCAAGTAAGAAAAACTGAATTTTTAATAAAAATCATGCACAGCATTTCGCGTTCATGAAAGCCAAAGCTCAGACCATAAAAAACGACTTGTCAAAGTTCAATACAGCATGGGAAAGCTTATTTTTAAGCAGACAAGGCAATGCATCCGAGAGTTAACTTGCCGGGCCCAACTTTAGCCCAGTTTCTGCCAACAACCAACGAAATAACAGGTGATTCCATCCTCCAGCTCTTTGTAGACGGTCTTCTCATAGAGCATTTCGTTGCGTCTCATCAGCCACACATGAAACGGCGTCTGTTCCTCGTTCAACACGTGATTCACCCGTTTCAGTGTGGTGTCCCGGGCGCGCAGCACCTGTGCGTGAACATCATTTGAATTAGCCAGATGCACTTATCCGCCACAAGTCCAGCCAATATGTGGCTGGTGCATGGGCCATCGCATACATAGATGGTCCACGTATGTACCCATACTGTTCTGACAACGATGGCTTGTCGCTGTGAAATTTGTATTTGCTGCAGTTTCCAACTCGACAAGTTTCAGGGATCTAAACATTTTGTATCCCAACCTCTTTTGTGATGTCAGTAAACACTCGTTCCACAAATCCAACATCGTCATTTATGGTGCTTCTTAACTTGTCGTATGGCTCAACAACATAACCGACTTCCTGAAATCAGCGCATGTGAGTGAATCTCGCAAGTTCACGGTGTGGTGATACAGGAGTTCTTACATGTTTCAACAATTTTGGTCCCATAAGGTCCAGCCAGGATTGGGCAAAAAACGTTTTTTTCAGGGAAAAACAGGGAAATCAGGGGAAAAAATCATGAAATGAAAAAATCAGGGAAAATCAAGGAAATTCAGGGTTTAAAAAAACGAAAAACGACCCAGGCGTTTTTTTTAAAAAAACGTGGTTTTTTTAAGAAAAAACCCCGTCGTTTTTTTGCCCAACCCTGGGTCCAGCACAGGAATCAGGACTACCCGACGGTATTCTTTTTCAAAGTTTGACTTGTTTTCGTGTTTTTGTCCAGATAATCAGATCGAAATCAGATCAAAACTTAGAATTGAAGGACAGAATGGTTCGTGGAACAATCTGTACGCTGTCCTGCCAACCTGACTTGTGTGCGCAATGTCTGTGTAGCAGAAGCAGCCACCCGGTTTGAGCACGCGGAACACCTCACGATAAAACGTTGGTCGATCGGCGTACTGCAAGACAATGGGTGGAATTTTCGAAACGGTGTAGTCGGTTGGGCGTAAAGGTCGGTGTAAAGTTCGGTCGAAAGCTCGGTCGGCGTAGCTCGGTGTAAACGTGAAACATTACCTGTTATTAACGTGGAATGTTTCAAGTTTACACCGAGGTCTATCACACTGGGCTGTCGACCGAGCTTTCCACCGACCTTTACACCCAACTGACCTTTATACCGTTTCGAAAATATCACCCCATGTCATCAATGAGTGGGTCCATGGAAACGAACATGCGCAATGATTTATTTGGCACTTTACTGGCATTATGGGCTTGACTTTGACAAGGTCTTAAAATGGCTCTGAAAAATGCACCCATATTCCTTGAAACCTCAAACAAGCTGGCTATCTGTGATCTGTGTACGCACAAGACGCATGCAGTGGCTGTCAGCTGCTTCACAGTGCTCTGAAAACTCTGTTATGCCAAGTCAAAGTCAAACCCAATCCCGACACATCAAGATGCATCCCCCCTGCCCGTAGAGACTGAGATTTTAATCGCCTACCGTCTACATGACCAATTAATTGGCAGATGTTTCACAAATGGCTACGCCAACCTGATGACTGGATTCCACATTGAGCACAATATCGATCGATTGATCGGCGTATGGTAGTTTGTGTGCATCACCTTGTTCGATCATGCCGTTGAATGTGTTGTGCACGTACATGTCCACGCCGCGAACAGAATGCAGCTCGTTGTGCGCACTGAATTGAGTACTAGCTACGGTATATTTGTGATGTTGTTGCATTTCGGTGTTGGTTTTGATGACCTGTGCCATCCCTCCCCCTGCTCGGTGATTATAATAATGTGGCGCTTTTGTCAATTGCCCACCCAATTCGCGCTACAAAGCTGTGGCATATGTACGTGCAAGGGCAGAATTTAAAAAAAGCTGAGCGTTTTGTAGTCTTTGAAAGTGCATTTGGGTAATGTTTCATCGTGCACGGCTGCAACTTATGTATATTACACCCAAGATGTGTATACACATTGAGTGTGTGACGTCCTCGTTCGGTTCTGATTACATAATATTACGTTACCATTTTTGTTTTTTGAGCCAACTGGATTTGCCAACGTGTCAAACACGAAATCAATCCCAAATTGTGCAGCAACAAACTGTTTGATCCAATTCAATCCTCCTCCTTGTCCACACCCGACTTCGACCAACTGCAATCCGTTCAAATCGGGATACGACGGTGCGACGCTGAGACACTTTTCGTACAAATACACGTGATGTTTGAGATCGACCGCGTACTCGGTGTCACGCGCTGCGAATCAAGAGTGTCATTTCGTTAGCATTACGATCCGACTTGGGGGTTACGGTAGTGATATGTGCACCACAGGGTCAAAACTTTATTCTGGTCGAAATCCAGTGCACAGTACCGTGCTGGAAGGGACTGTTGCCTTGCTCGCGCAGGCTAATAAAGCCCTACAACCAGGGTTGTGCAAAAAACGTTTTTTTAAATCGTTTTTTTAAAACGTTTTTAAAGAAAACGTTTTTTTAAAACACCCAGATGACCAAAATATGCCCCCAAAAAAATTTCAAAACGCTCATGTTGGGAAGAAAACGTGGTTAAATGAAGTAATTCTATGTGTTCTGAGGCAAAATAAACGGGTTTCAACCCTTTTCTAGCGAGTTGTTAAGGTCCCATATCAGACCCGCATCATGGGACCAACTTTGGCCGGGGTCATCATTGAAAGTCAAACTCCGTATATCGACGTATCTCGACAAAGTAAAAATTGGTCGAAAATTTTTTGAAAAAAAATTGGTTTTGCCTTGATAATCAAGGTACTTTCCCTGAAAAATCAGGGAAAATCAAGGAAATTCAGGATTAAAAAACAAAAACGACCCAGGCGTTTTTAAAAAAAACGTAGTTTTTCAAAAAAAAACGCCGTCGTTTTTTTTGCCCAACCCTGCCTACAACACGCAGGGACACGGTGCATCAGGGTTGGGCAAAAAAACGACGGCGTTTTTTCTTTAAACGACGGTTTTAAAAAAAACGCCTGGGTCGTTTTTTGGTTTTTTTAAAGGAGTGTCTAACGTCTCCTAAACCCGATGTTTTATGGTGGAATTGAAAGATGCCCCCGAAAGGCCGCCGTGTGCAAAAAACCGCGTCTTCTAACTCGCTAAATCGCGAAATCCTGAGGGTTACTTTTCGAATAAAATCAATTTACGGACACAAAATTCAGACTGAGCTGACGGAAAAAAGCTACGAAGCGAAACACACACAAACCAGCTTCTATGTGTTAAATGAAACGTTCATTGTGTCCACAGTCAAGCCAGCAGCCTGAGCGGTGTGTGTTGAGCGTCTACGTGCATTGTATAGGCGGCTGAGCCGCGCTTAAACATGCAATGTTTCAGCAGAAAAACGCCAAACGTGAGTAGCGCCCACTCAAAAGCGCCTGGAGTTTTGTGTCCGGAAATTGATTTAATTCGAAAAGTAACCCTCAAGATTTCGCGATTTAGCGAGCTACAAGACGCGGTTTTTTGCACACGCCGGCCTGTCGAGGTCATCTTTCGATTCGGCAACCTCATAAAAAATCATGGGGTTAAGAGACGTTAGTACACACCCTTTAAATCCTGAATTTCCTTGATTTTCCCTGATTTATCAGGGAAATTACCCTGATTATCAATTTTTGTCACATTTTTTAAAAAATTTTTTGACCAAAGTTTACTTGGTCGAGATGCGTCGATATACCGGAGTTTGACTTTCAATGATGAAACCGGCCAAAGTTGGTCCCATGATCGCGGGCCTGATATGGGATCTTAACAACTCGCTGAAAGGGGGTTGAATGAAACCCGTTTATTTTGCCTCAGAACCCATAGATTTCTACCGCATTTAACCACGTTTTCTTCCCCCAACATGAGCGTTTTTCCAATTTTGGGGGGGGGGGGCATTTTTTTGGTCATTCTGGGCATTTTAAAAAAAAACCTTTTATTTTTAAAACGTTTTAAAGGAAGACGATTTTTGAAAAACGTTTTTGCCCAAATCTGCTGTGCATGTCTCTATTACATACGAAATAGTTAAGTTGCCTATAAATTTAGTAATTCATTCCACATAGGAACGCCCAAACGAACCGACCTATGGCGAGTTTGTCGGCGTCTTCTTTATCGATTGGCTCATAGCCAGCGGAGCATGAAAGTGGAGCTGGACTCCCTTATCAAACACTTCTCTTTGCTGTGTAAAGTCGTGCGTTGTTGTACACCTGAGTGAAGTACATATGTTGCTTGAAGTCTGGAGTGCGTTTAGAGTCAGAATATCAGAGATCAAAAAACGGGAGACGTACATATATATACAGTACATACATACATACAAAATGCATTTCATGGGGTAAAATGCAAACGTTATGTTTAGCGCTCCAAACACTTTCGTGCTTTGCGCTGTCAACCGGTGCGATGGCAATAACGATCACCTGGTGCACCGCCTGGTGTGATGATGATCATTGGAGGCACGTATAGGCAATCCGCCAGCTCATGGCACTCACATACACAGGCTGCATGCTACACCTACTTCCTTCAATGGATGCATCTATTCTCTCCCGAGTCACCAGCTGAAACATCCCCAAATGTTGCAACAATGCAAAGAAGTGTTATGTCAAGCAGCAAATGTAAACCGGATAAATTAAAAAGCGGTCATCAACGTATGACACTCGCTCAAAGTGTACATTTTGTTTAGAAAATGGCGTGTGCTGCTGCATGCGCTGTGTGTATAAAAAGTGCCATGAGCCGATGGATTGCCCATACATATGTACGTCACTGCACAGGTGATTCCCACACAAAGTCATTGGCTGGAATTCACAAAACAAAGTCAAGCTCACCGTCAAGCTCAACGTCAAAGTTCAACGTCACGCTGGTTCGTGCAGCAGACGCGATTTTCTGAACGAAGGGTCAACTTTGACGCACGATTGTGCATGATTGGATGCGTTTCTCGGGGTACTGTTATTTTAAGGACGTAGCACAAGCGTTTCAGCAGATTATTTCTGAGTTATAATAATTTCTGATTTTAATGGTATTGACATAATGTGGCGATCATTGACCGCAGTCAAAATCTTTTGCACCTCCGTTGGTGATCGTCTTTCCTGTTTTCAGAAATTCATGAAACTCAGGAATACTCTCACAAAACGCTTCTGTTACATTCCTACAATAATATTTTGGCTAGATAAGCATCCAGTCTTGCACAATAATGCGTCAAAATTGACCCTTGGTTTAGCAAAATCGCGTCTTCTCACGAGCCAGCGTGACGTTGAACTTTGACGGTGCGCTTGACTTTGTTTTTGTCAATTCCAGCCAATGACTTTGTGTGGGAATCACCTGTGCAGTGACGTACATATGTATGGGCAATCCATCGGCTCATGGCACTTTTTATACACACAGCGCATGCAGCAGCACACGCCATTTTCTAAACAAAATGTACACTTTGAGCGAGTGTCATACGTTGATGACCGCTTTTTAATTTATCCGGTTTACATTTGCTGCTTGACATAACACTTCTCTGCACTGTTGCAACATTTGGGGATGTTTCAGCTGGTGACTCAAATAGATCATTCATTGAAGGAATATGAGCATGCAGCCTGTGTATGTGAGTGCCATGAGCTGGCGGATTGCCTATACGTGCCTCCATGATCATCATACACCAGGCGGCACCAGGTATGTTATCCATCGCACTGGTTGACAGCGCAAAGCACGAAGTGTTTGGAGCGCTAAACATAACGTTTCATTTTACCCCATGAAATGCATTTTTATGTATGTATGTACTGTATATATATGTACGTCTCCCGTTTTGATCTCTGATATTCGAACTAAACCACTCCCGACTTCAACAACATATGTACTTCATCAGGTGTACAACAACGCACGATATTACACAGCAAAGGGAGTGTTTGATAAAGTCCAGTTCCACTTCATGTCCGCTGGCTATGAGCCAATCGATAAAGAGACGCCGACAAACTCGCCATAGTCGGTTGTTTGGGCGTTCTATGTGGAGTCAATCTTAAATTTATAGGCAACTTAACTATTTGTATGTAATAGAGCATACAGCAGATTTGGCAACGTTTTTTCAAATCGTTTCTTTAAACGTTTTAAAAATAAAAGGTTTTTTTTAAACGCCAGATGACCTCCCAAAAATTGAAACCTCATGTTGGAAACGTGGTTAAATCAGTATTCTATGGGTTCTGAGGCAAAATCGTTTTTACCCTTTCAGCGAGTTGTTAGACCATTCCCATCATGGCCAATTTCCGGGTATCATTGAATTATCTTTCGTTTGCCAAGTAACTTTGGTCAAAAAGTTTTTGAAAAAAATGTGCAAAAATTGTAATGGGTATTTCCCTGATAAATCAGGGAAAATCAAGGAAATTAGGATTTAAAGGGTGTGTCTAACGTCTCTTAACCCCATGTTTTATGAGGTGCAATGAAAATCTCCAGGCCGGCGTGTCACCGCGTCTTGTAGCTCGCTAAATCGCGATCTGAGGGTTACTTTATTATTTCCGGCAAAACTCCAGGCGCTTTTGAGTGGGCCTCTCACGTTTGGCGTTTTTCTCTGAAACATTGCATGTTTAAGCGCTCCGCCTTCACGTGCTCCCCTCAGGCTGCTGGCTTACTGTGAATACGTTTATTTCACATAGAAGCTGGTTTTTTTTTCCTTAGTAGCTTTTTTCCGTCGCTCAGTCTGAATTTTGTGTCCGTAAATTGATTTTATTCGAAAAGTAACCCTCAGATTTCGGCGATTTAGCGAGTTAGAACGGGGTTTTTGCCACACGCGCGGCTCGGGGGCATCTTTAATTCCACCTCATCAAACATCGTGGGTTGAAAGCTTCAGACACACCCTTTAAAAAAACGAAAAAACGAGCCAGGCGTTTTTTTAAAAACCGGCGTTTACACAACAAACGCCGTCTTTTTTTTGCCAACCCCTGTTGCACCGTGACCGTGCGGTTTGTAGGCAGGGTTGGGAAAAAAAAACGACGGCGTTTTTTTTTGAAAAACTACGTTTTTTTTAAAAACGCCTGGGTCGTTTTTGTTTTTTAATCCTGAATTTCCTTTAATTTTCCTGATTTTTAGGGAAAGTACTTGATTATCAAGGCAAAACCAATTTTTTTTCAAAAATTTTGGGGGGGAGTTTTCTTTTTGTCGAGTAGGTGTGGTATTTAGCTTTCAGTGGTAGCCCCGCGAGTTTGGTCCACCGGGTCTCGTTTGTGGGACCTTAGCAACTCGGGTAGAGAGGGTTGAAACCGTTGCGTAGGAGACACATAGATTCTCATTTAACCACGTTCAACATGAGCGTTTTGTAGTCTTTGAAAGTGCATTTGGGTAATGTTTCATCGTGCACGGCTGCAACTTATGTATATTACACCCAAGATGTGTATACACATTGAGTGTGTGACGTCCTCGTTCGGTTCTGATTACATAATATTACGTTACCATTTTTTGTTTTTTGAGCCAACTGGATTTGCCAACGTGTCAAACACGAAATCAATCCCAAATTGTGCAGCAACAAACTGTTTATCCAATTCAATCCTCCTCCTTGTCCACACCCGACTTCGACCAACTGCAATCCGTTCAAATCGGGATACGACGGTGCGACGCTAGACACTTTTCGTACAAATACACGTGATGTTTGAGATCGACCGCGTACTCGGTGTCACGCGCTGCGATCAAGAGTGTCATTTCGTTAGCATTACGATCCGACTTGGGGGTTACGGTAGTGATATGTGCACCACAGGGTCAAAACTTTATTCTGTCGAAATCCAGTCACAGTACCGTGCTGGAAGGGACTGTTGCCTTGCTCGCGCAGGCTAATAAAGCCCTACAACCAGGGTTGTGCAAAAAACGTTTTTTTAAATCGTTTTTTTAAAACGTTTTTAAAGAAAACGTTTTTTTAAAACACCCAGATGACCAAAATATGCCCCCAAAAAAATTTCAAAACGCTCATGTTGGGAAGAAAACGTGGTTAAATGAAGTAATTCTATGTGTTCTGAGGCAAAATAAACGGGTTTCAACCCTTTTCTAGCGAGTTGTTAAGGTCCCATATCAGACCCGCATCATGGGACCAACTTTGGCCGGGGTCATCATTGAAAGTCAAACTCCGTATATCGACGTATCTCGACAAAGTAAAAATTGGTCGAAAATTTTTTGAAAAAATATTGGTTTTGCCTTGATAATCAAGGTACTTTCCCTGAAAAATCAGGGAAAATCAAGGAAATTCAGGATTAAAAAACAAAAACGACCCAGGCGTTTTTAAAAAAAACGTAGTTTTTCAAAAAAAAACGCCGTCGTTTTTTTTGCCCAACCCTCCTAACACGCAGGGACACGGTGCATCAGGGTTGGGCAAAAAAACGAGGGCGTTTTTTATTTAAACGACGTTTTTAAAAAAAACGCCTGGGTCGTTTTTTCGTTTTTTTAAAGGGTGTGTCTAACGTCTCTCAACCCCATGTTTTATGAGGTGGAATTGAAAGATGCCCCCGAAAGGCCGCCGGGTGCAAAAAACCGCGTCTTCTCTCGCTATCCGAAATCCTGAGGGTTACTTTTCGAATAAAATCAATTTACGGACACAAAATTCAGACTGAGCTGACGGAAAAAAGCTACGAAGCGAAACACACACAAACCAGCTTCTATGTGTTAAATGAAACGTTCATTGTGTCCACAGTCAAGCCAGCAGCCTGAGCGGTGTGTGTTGAGCGTCTACGTGCATTGTATAGGCGGCTGAGCCGCGCTTAAACATGCAATGTTTCAGCAGAAAAACGCCAAACGTGAGTAGCGCCCACTCAAAAGCGCCTGGAGTTTTGTGTCCGGAAATTGATTTAATTCGAAAAGTAACCCTCAAGATTTCGCGATTTAGCGAGCTACAAGACGCGGTTTTTTGCACACGCCGGCCTGTCGAGGTCATCTTTCGATTGCACCTCATAAAACATGGGGTTAAGAGACGTTAGACACACCCTTTAAATCCTGAATTTCCTTGATTTTCCCTGATTTATCAGGGAAATTACCCTGATTATCAATTTTTGTCACATTTTTTTCAAAAACTTTTTGACCAAAGTTTACTTGGTCGAGATACGTCGATATACGGAGTTTGACTTTCAATGATGACCCCGGCCAAAGTTGGTCCCATGATGCGGGCCTGATATGGGATCTTAACAACTCGCTGGAAAGGGGTTGAATGAAACCCGTTTATTTTGCCTCAGAACCCATAGAATTACTGCATTTAACCACGTTTTCTTCCCAACATGAGCGTTTTCCAATTTTTGGGGGGGGCATATTTTGGTCATCTGGGCGTTTTAAAAAAAAACCTTTTTATTTTTAAAACGTTTTTAAAGAAACGATTTTTTGAAAAAACGTTTTTTGCCCAAATCTGCTGTGCATGTCTCTATTACATACGAAATAGTTAAGTTGCCTATAAATTTAAGAATTGACTCCACATAGGAACGCCCAAACGAACCGACTATGGCGAGTTTGTCGGCGTCTTCTTTATCGATTGGCTCATAGCCAGCGGACATGAAGTGGAACTGGACTTTATCAAACACTCCCTTTGCTGTGTAATATCGTGCGTTGTTGTACACCTGAGTGAAGTACATATGTTGTTGAAGTCGGGAGTGGTTTAGTTCGAATATCAGAGATCAACAAACGGGAGACGTACATATATATACAGTACATACATACATACAAAATGCATTTCATGGGGTAAAATGCAAACGTTATGTTTAGCGCTCCAAACACTTTCGTGCTTTGCGCTGTCAACCAGTGCGATGGCAATAACGATCACCTGGTGCACCGCCTGGTGTGATGATGATCATTGGAGGCACGTATAGGCAATCCGCCAGCTCATGGCACTCACATACACAGGCTGCATGCTACACTACTTCCTTCAATGAATGCATCTATTCTCTGCAGTCACCAGCTGAAACATCCCCAAATGTTGCAACAGTGCAGAGAAGTGTTATGTCAAGCAGCAAATGTAAACCGGATAAATTAAAAAGCGGTCATCAACGTATGACACTCGCTCAAAGTGTACATTTTGTTTAGAAAATGGCGTGTGCTGCTGCATGCGCTGTGTGTATAAAAAGTGCCATGAGCCGATGGATTGCCCATACATATGTACGTCACTGCACAGGTGATTCCCACACAAAGTCATTGGCTGGAATTGACAAAAACAAAGTCAAGCGCACCGTCAAAGTTCAACGTCACGCTGGCTCGTGCAGAAGACGCGATTTTCTAAACGAAGGGTCAACTTTGACGCATTATTGTGCAAGACTGGATGCTTATCTAGCCAAAATATTATTGTAGGGATGTAACAGAAGCGTTTTGTGAGAGTATTTCTGAGTTTCATGAATTTCTGAAAAGAGGCAAAGAAATGAACATACGATCACCAACGGGGGTGCAAAAAATTTTGACTGCGGTCAATGATCGCCACATTATTCCAATACCATTAGTCAGAAACTATTATAACTCAGAAATAATCTTCTGAAACGCGTGTGCTACGTCCTTAAAATAACAGTACCCCGAGAAACGCATCCAATCATGCACAATCGTGCGTCAAAGTTGACCCTTCGTTCAGAAAATCGCGTCTGCTGCACGAACCAGCGTGACGTTGAACTTTGACGTTGAGCTTGACGGTGAGCTTGACTTTGTTTTGTGAATTCCAGCCATTGTCGTGAAACCATTGTTTACCACCTAAGCCTAAGCCTAAACCACCTAAGGCATGGTGCACTTTGGGTGCATGGTCTTCCATGCTTGTTGTGCGGTCGGCAATACTGAATTTGCTGAGAAAAAGATATAATAATAAGAAAACGAACATAATGGTAGAAGCGTTTGCTGATGGCGTGCGCAAGTCGATCGAGGGCATACGTGACAGGCCATAGCACATAATCGACTGCCCCTTTCACACAACCACTCATTATTGGTTACAACAACGACCGCGAATGTTTATTTTTTGTTGAAAGGCAATTGATTATTTTTTCAATATTTTTATCAGTTAATTTCAACCACAGCTGGAGTTGCTGAAAAAAGCGAAGTTTGGTGGAAAAATTGAGTAATTTGGGACCGGCACAGAAACAATTGCGCAAACCAACACAGTTTTCAGTTTTATTAAACGTTGTGTAGAAATAATTGTAGACGTACTTTCACTTACGCTTCTGGTCGCAAGGGTTATTGAAATGCACACAATAAAATTGATTTTTTTAACATAAAACATTTGCAGGTTTTGGTTGACAGCAATGTACAGAGAAAGCTGCACTGCGTGAAGCAGTTACTGTATTGGTAGGTAAACAGGTACTGTATACGCATGTACTGTACACGTATGTAAAGGCAAACTCCGCCAACACGAGCGCGATTTCGAAGGTGGTGTGTGTTCAAAACGAATAGAAAGAGAAAATCGTCATGCTCCCCTTTGTATTCTTCAACGTGTAACATTTCCCAAATCAGCAGCCACGTCAAAATGTTTCACTATTCTGCCAGCTGCGAAATCGAGCTCGTGTTCGCGTAGTTTGCCTTTACGTGTTTTTGATACAAGCACCACAACAAAGAACCCTCAAGCAATTTTTGTTTCCTCGACAAATTTAGCATAGATTATTACGCCCTGAGACCAACGGTAATTAATTGAAACCAAAATAGCAAACAGCGCGTGTTTTGAAGGATTTGTCCGTGATTTATACCGTAAGGATCCGCCACAGCTGTCAAACTGAAAAAGCAGCACTGTTCGAATTTAGTTATTGTACAGAGGCCTTATCCCAGGAATTCGAACAGCCGCGAACGAATTTGGCGCTGTATGCAAAAGTTGAAAGCAAAAATGTTCGAAATCGGTAACGCATGATGCCGTCTGTTGTTAAAATCGCCAGTTGCGTTTGATTTGTTTACCACAGTTTGCTCATACACAATCAGGGCTTGTTTGGGAAATTTTTCTTTTCTGTGATCTCAGATCCGATGTGTGTGGCACATAAGCCGCCACAGGGCGCTGGTTTGCCATACTCCGGTACACTCTTCATGTGGTGCAGATTGTTCAACGCCAATGTTGGTCCCGGACTGGTGTGAACCTCTCAATTACAACTCTTGTTGGAAGTTCCTTTCAAGCAACAGAAAATGGCGAGTACCAAACATAAGTCACCATAAAGAGGACAGACCACACAACAAATAATATAATTATATCTGGTAATAATTACCATATGTACTGTAATTCGTTACCGCGCGCTGATTATGCGAAACAAATAAGTGCGTCGTTTTCTCGCATACTATTACGAACAACATCACGGATTCATTCTGGCTGCAGGCTCTTCGCAGACTCAAAACTGAGAACAATCTTTGCACGATATTCTGCTCGCACGATGTGCGACTTTAGGATTTGGGACAGGGGGGTGTAACCTCAGTAAAAACGTGCCGAGGTATCCGTTTGAGTGATTCTAGAATGACAAGACCGGAGCGGATTCCGAACAGATTCCGTATTTAGTTTGCGCGCGCGATAATGTCAGTTGTTTTTGTGCTGTGCGCGGTACCTTCACAACATATTATATTGCATATTGCGTGCATTAGTCGGGCCGTTTATTGTGATTTTTACGTTTTCCAGTCGTTGTACTATACACCCATTATAGCGCACGTGAAGCACACACACACCTGTGTGGCTGATCTTAAGGTCAGGCAAAACGACACATGATTACCATTATACCAACGCACAATAGTTTATCATCATGACACCGCTCTTAAATACTACACGACGGTTTTACAATGTTAGTGCTGCGCATATAAACAGAGTGGCTTCCATACCCGGCCAGGAGATTCCATGATGCAACACAGTGACATACAACTGGCAACAATGGGTGCTCATAAAAAGATCAGAGCATCTATGCACGTACTAACATTCCTGGCCCACTGCATGCATGAGCACAAATAATTTACATAATCATGGATAGATTTATCTGGCATTTGGGTATGTAATAAAAAGGCACGAAACGTCATTCATGCACAGCGGATACGCACTGGTTTTGACATGAATGCAACGCCAGGCGAGGTCACCACATTCAACAGAGCGCAAACACACACCGATTAGCAACAATAAAGATGTGAATACACGAAAAATAGCACAATAAATGTGATGGTTTACAAATGTATTTTACGAGCAAAGAATACAAATCGAATCCATGATTTTGAAGAAGCCACAGAAAGATACTTTTTTGCAATAAAAACAGCAGAACTCACCACACAAACAAAGATTTCTTCCAAGAAACAAAGCACAACCGTAATTGGCAATAAAAAAACAGGAAGAAAAAGGTGGCAGAAGTACCCGCAAAAACGACACAACAATAAAAATTAATGAATGCCATTTTTGTGTTCTACTCAATGTTCATGGATCGCGGTAGACTGGCAAAGTTGAATCCTTTGAAATCGAACGGAGTCGAATTATCGTCACTTTCGGTGGGCGGTGGCTGCACGCTGAAAGGAGTGCATAAAGTTGGCTGTGTGGAAGACAAAATTGCACTATCAGTTCATTCTGATTTCTGAAATAACGTATATCCCGAAGCACGTTTCTCGTGGGGACGTAAACTTCCGATTTTTAGTTGCCAAAAGACGTTCTGCTGGCACCTACATAAATTAGCAAAGTTGTAGGTATGCCAGATTTTTATCTTTAGACCATGACGCCTAACTTAGTAAAAAAACAAAAAAAACTTTGTAAAAAAACATTTATTAGTTGCGCTCAAGTTAAACGACGTTTTTCTGAACAGTCTGGGAGCAGCAGTGTGTTTGTTGGTCGAAATCTGGTCTTGGTGGCACCACAATTCAACAAAACATCGACCCTGTGATGACCCAGCCCGACCCACTGACAGCACGCGCACAGCCGACTGACATGCGTCAACCATTCTACAATCAGCCCAGCCAAAACATCGCACATACCTGTTGTTGACGACATTAGCCCCGTTGTTGTACGTATTGTCGGCAACCGTCGCCCCACTCCACCCGGGCTCGATCGAGTCAATCTCCATGTCCAAATCAATCGATAATTTCTCGACCAACGACGACGCGGGTTTCCGTTCTGCGATGATCTGTAGTTAAGTGGCAAGGTCAATGTTTAACTCATTTGAGTCATGATAAAAATGGCAGTTCTTTCCAGAACGGGAACTATGTTCATCCTTCACACGTAACTCGTCGCGCAGCCAGAATCAGATGTAATGAATTGAATTCAATTAGCCCCAGATTCGGTATACGATCAGATCAGATAAGTTTCCAGCCAACAACGTGTACAGTCGTATAATTATAATAAAATTGACCTCCTCAAAACGCACCTCATGAACAGCGACCAACAACTCCCTATCCTGCCTCGTCTTGTCACCCACCAACAGCGCATGTTTCTTCTCATTTTCTTCGCGTTTCTTGTCCTCCACAATCTGAAGCACAAAAAATTACAGTTGGAAAAAGGAAGATATCTTCGACTGAAATATGTACGAAAAACTCTCTATTAGCACATTCACTCGTGGCTGCACGCAGTCAGACGCAATTCAAGTCACCTTATCAATCAATTCACCATCCGGCCGTCCCAACATGTTGTATATGCGCTGTGCGCTCAGATCGGCCAACGCGCCAGGCGTGTTTCCCAACGCCGCCCATTCCAAGTCGGTGTCACTCGTTGCCTGCGAACACGCATTCATTTTGTGTTCAGGACTTGCGGTGCACCAGGACCGCATCAGTGCCGCCGTGGTCATGTGTGACCACGAAAATGGGTGACAGAATACATTATCGTAATGCTCTCAAAAATGTATACCGGAGCTTTCCAGTTACAACCACCCGCGAATCGCCCCCGGTGGGACACTATTCGGGATTGTTTTCGTTCGGGTGCCAACGCTCGAGCGTAAAATTATGGGTAAAAGGGAACAAAATGGAATGCCTTACAAGATAAGTTGCACTGTTATCGTCGAATTTCTTATCTATTTCCATTTAGAACCAAAATACCCTGCTACCAAGTATTTCCAGGGCAAAAAGTACCCTGCAATTAGGTATGGACCTGAATAGGAAACTGCAAAAACCTGACATGGGGCCCTATTCGGAATATGATTTGAATAAAGTTGCATGAGGTTCGAATTGGGAATAAAATTAACCTGATTTCAAAATCTGACTTCACACCTACTACCGAAAATAGCACCAGTGGATGCAACCAGAAAACTCCGATGCGTGTTTTCCACCCAATATGCAGCATATCTGTGATTATGATACCACACTGCAACAGTGTCTCAGAACAAATCCAAAGTGAACTGCACACCTCCAGAGATACAATATGTTCAAGCAGGCTGGCCGCCCTCCCTAAAAAGAAAACAGTCAAAAACCAAAATCAGATAATTGATGAGCTGTAGTGGTTAGGCTGATGAACACACCTGGGTTGATTGTTCGACGGTGGTGGCACTCGCACTGTTGGTCTCGTAGGCAGACAACAGCACCAGCTGACCCACTTCGGGCTCGGCTTTGGATGAATTGTCGAAATTGATCAGATCTGACACCGGGCTGTTTCGATCGATTGGAGCTGAATGATTAAGTGTTTATCGGGCCGACACACCGCACTCACACAGGGGGGGATACGATAGCAATGGTTTCTTTCAAGAATGTGCAGTTTTGTGTGACGATCAAAGGATAAAACGAGCACAGTGCGACATTTTTTCGAACTTATAATCAAGTCTGACAAGCTCACTGGTATCACAACAGCAACAAACGAGCCCATCAACACAGTGCAAAAAGTCCCTTGGACAGTGGTAAATTGACATGCACATCCTGTACGTGGATATGATAAGTATATCATCTGGCAAGCCCATGTTCGAATCACAGTGCTTGCAATATGGCAACTAGACAACATTAAAAGAACAACTTTCCCGAACCCGACGCCAACCGTTGTCATCAATCAGCTGGCCACCATTCAGTGCCAAATCATCAACGATCATCACATCACTTGCGCCCGATGTTGTGCACGCGATTGTGTCAATGGTGGTGCTGGATGGCTGCTGTTGCTCGGTGTTGTGGTCAATGCTGCTGGCTGCAATTGATGCGTAACGTGTTGTAAATGAAATGATGTCACAAATGGCTGTTATGGAGGTGCATGTGGACACACGAGCCACATTTTGGCCGAACCGTTTTCAGTCTCAAAGACTTGCTGGATGTGTTGCACGGCACTGTTATGTGCGAGTACATCGTATCCACTAGCCGGCAACGTTACGCACACTTTCGTGAGATTGTTTGGGTTGTAAGCCTCCGCGCAAAACTGGCAGAGGTGCAAATCGCGGGGTATGACCTCCACCGTCTTCCGCAAGACCAACAAGTGCACGCAAAAATGTCCAGAAAATCCAAAAAAATGAAATTCGAACATGACCACCGACCCGGCTCAGTGTCCGATCGTTTCACGACCGATGTAACAACATTTTTGACTTTGGGTTTGTCGCGATGGAAATAATCGATGTCCCGTGACAACAACGAGTCAAGCGGGAATGACGCGTCGACAATCTTGTACACGAATAACTGCAAGCATAATAATGTTGGTTGGCTAAAATATCAGTCTTTTGCACTATCCAAAAAATAATCAAAATTTGAAAGTTGGCAATTGCCAATTCTAGGCCAGCAGCGCGCAACTTCGAATCGAAATAGTGGAAAAATTAGAACAAGAACAAACAAAGCAGCTTGGAATACTTGTTCCTCGAGATTGTATTAAGCTAATGCCTGACGTCAGATGAAAAGAACTGTTTCTCAACCCAAAAGTGGATAAAACAGAAGTCTACCTGTAACACCGAATTAATTCTGAATCGGGCCTCGACGGCACAAGCCAACAATCTCAACAGTTGACTGCGACCCTTCTCGCTCAGATACACACCGTCTGAAAATAACATTTGATTCAAAAAAATCAGAGGTAGGCAGACAAACAGAGGGAATCGAAAAAAATGAGAAAGGGGCAAAATGCAATATATCAATTGATAAAAAAACAAACGTACCAATTTTGACGTTGCTCACCACCGCAGACTTTGTTGACTTTAGGTGGGCTGGATGGCTGAAAAATTAACACAGATACAAAATCGAGTGAAAAACAGAGGTCGTCAAACGACATGTGAAACCAGCACACCATAAACGGAAGTATTACTGTGTTACACCATGTTGTTCAGTACATCACCGTCACGTTCAGGATTTATCTGGGCAATGCTCAAAATAACAAAACGTCAGTCAACCGGACACGGCAGCACCCAATCACTCACCTGACGTTAATGGTGATTCGATAGTCTTTGGTGCGACGTCGGAACACGAACGAAAGTTGATGTTGATCGTTGGACGTGGCCTTCTCCGATCCCGGCACGCACAACAGTGACGGTTCGTTGGCGATATTTTCTGTGCAAAAAATGTTTTTCAAAAACAAATTGGCGCAACTGCTCGAAAGCGCCACCGCCACCAGGGCCGGTTGCGCAATATCGTACGCTCTCCGCCTCGGTGCGTAAATTCCCTTTTATTTCCAAAACGTGCGTGCGTTTAACAACGCTGCTGTTCGCGTAAGCAAATTTGAGGATTGCCAGCTGAAAGTTGTCATAATCGTGTTTGAGGGTGCACCACCCCCGATGGCGGTTGCGCTGTCAGGAATTTGTGAAATTATGTGATGAGCTACGAGCAAGATTTTCATTTAGATCACTGCTCCAGATCATATTTATAGACATTGCACTTATTGACTGAGGTTCCAAGCCGCCCACAACGAAAATCTGGCGCCGCAAATGAAGTCAGGTACACGAGCGGCCCGTGCAGTCTCGACCAGCATAAGCTTTACTTGAAATATAACAACGGTTTCTCAACTAAAACACAGTACAGATCAATGCAAGCCTGTCCAGAACTGACCAATCGGTATACCCATTTGGTGCATTCCCTTCACCAAATGATTGCAATACGCAATCAGTTGTGTTTGCCAGACTTGTAGAATACCGAGCGTCGGGTCGTCTGTAACATCGATGAAAAATGTATATGTATGGGGAGGACGCGACAACGGAATGGGAGTGAAGGCACAATCGGCTGAGGAGTGTTGAGTTGGCTCGAGCAGATAAAGAACGATATTTTCAATTTTGAATGTACCGGAGAATGCCAAGTATGCCCCCTCCCCTCCCCGAATAAGCCCCCATGGATGATCACTTTTAGCGACATTTCAGATGAGTTTAGCTCATTTGGGAGGGCTGAGATTTGAGATATTTTCTATGAAATCCAACGTGCGTCTCAAATAAGTTCTCAGGGTATTTTTCTGGCATTCTCCGGTAACTATGTTGTTGTTGTGGAAAGCCTTTGTTTGCACCACTAACGCAAAGCGATCTGAGAAACAGTCTGGTAGTCTTGGCGTCCACCACAAAACAACTGGTGCCGAAACGTTAAGTCTAGAAACACCAAAAAGGGAACAACACAATGATATTACGTATTCAAGTTGTTCCAACCACGCACCTTTCACAGCAGCAACAAACTTCTTGGCGCGTTGCGCCTCCATAATTTCGTAATCGGCGATTTCGCTCATCAACATCAATTCGCAACGATGTTTCTGCCGGATGGACTTGTGCACGCACGAAATGCTGAATGGAAAATACTGGTGGTCAGGGAGAATCAATGTTTGCTAATTTTCGTTCATATAAACATAGTTCGAACACAAAGCCTGTCTTTGTACAACTACACGTCATAAATTTTTTTGTTCGGTTGGATGAGAACGTTGTGATGTAATCAGTGTCAGAAACTGATGCCCAATAACAAAAATTGACAGCCGCGGCGAAGACAAGACAACCATAACGGTACATGGCAGCAATATTGCAAATACCTGCACACCAATGTTGAGTGACGTGACAGTATTTTCAACGCAAACCTCTCGAATGACGTAACAAACCCACAACCAGTGCCACTCAACGCACATGGAATTCAGTCGTGCCTGCATTTCACTCAGTTTGTTCGCCACAACATCTTCTTTGTTCTTCTTCCCCTCGTCCTTGTCTTCATCTGATGTTTCAAATCGACGCACAAATTCGTCGTATCGATTGGTCGACTCCAGTAATTCTTTCAGGTCCAATTTTGGTGTTTGGTATCTGCAAGGTGTTGTGGTCGAATGGCATTCTCGTAAGACACCTCTCGCTCGCTAATGAGCCACGCGTTTCTGGAAGCGGCGCCTAGTGGCCAGGCACACACTTTGTTGAACTCTCAGCGTAACAGCGACCTCAAAACCAGTGCTTTTCGATCCGCAGCCAAAAATTTGAGTTGCGAAGCTTTCACTGTCGCGAAAGAAACCACAAAAGTTGCACAAAACAACGGGATGACCAACTTGTATTGATCGAAGAACGGTGCAGCAGGATTGGCGTCGTGCGAGACCAGCGCCAGGTCGTGCAGCTGAAAGTGGCTTGAGGCGGTGATTCGGCAGCACAGCTTCACCACGGATAAAAACAGCACTTTATGAAAAAACGGCTTTTTTATGAGTTTTTTTCCAAAAATTGGTAATTATTGTGATGCGGACGGTCGAAGTGGTTCAAAACGGAACAGCGTCGGTTATCACCCGAACCATTTTCACACTTTTCCCAATAGCAGCCACATCACCAGCTGCTGCGGTTGCACCCAGCAGTTGACATTGATCGACTTCGAATGATTCATGCGTCGCCGCCATTGTGCGTGAATTCGGAAGAGAAATTCGAATTGTTATTATCACCCGAAATTATCACTTTGCTGAAATACTCCGCATGCGCACAATTATAACTCTGCGACACAAACGCATGTAAATGCAAAATAATCAGGAGAGACACCTGACGGGACGAGCACCAAACATCAGAAACACACCAACAGATATCATAAGGACAAATTCGCTCTTTTATGCAGCACAAAATTCATCAATAACACACACGGCACACTTAGCGCACTTTCTCCGGGACAATCTGAGTTTCAAGCTCTATTAGAGTAACACCGGGATAAAAAACAGCGAACAGAATAACGAATGGAAAACAACAGTGCGAAAACCAAAATGACCTGTAACAAACTAAATGCGGAAAAGTTCATCAAATTAGCGACATCATTTCACACTGTAGTCAATCATACAACTCGACGACGACTCACTGATGAGCGCCGATTGTGCACTGGTCGTGCATTGCGTCCACTTGTCGTTCGGTGCCAATTTCGCATCCACAATCGGCCACACACCACGTCGTAGCATCATGTCCACGGGTGCACCCAATTTATACATGCTCGCTGCAACATCAGCCAGCTGGTCGTCCAGCTGGTCACGTGCTGATTCGTCCAACGGGATTACGGTAGGTCGGTTGCGCGACGCTGATTGGTTGGTGACGTCATCGGGTGGGTTATGGTAGGTCAGCGACGAGCAGCTGCACGTGAAATGGCCCATCTCGATTCTGAAATTGATGTGCTGGAACGCGACAATTTTGTGGAAAGTAAAATATCGATCTATCTAAAACCGCACAAACCCCTAAAGGTCGGGCACCGCCGTCACACAAGCAAACAGTGACGTTCACGTATATGTAAGTCTGGCCGACAGACATCAAAATGCGAATTAACCAACTTAATGACGATCGTCATCTGCACATTTCTGCGTCGCGTGCCAATCTTGAGCACGATCAGTGTCGGCACGTCGCTGCTGCCAAAACACATGCCGCAATCGAACGCAACCTCGCTGCACAACAATGACGGATGATTGGCGAAATCTGCAAAAACGGCGGGGCAGTCCCACCAATCGAACTGCTGGCGGCAACACAATGATGACCACAGCACAGTGTAGTTCCTGGGGCGCTGGGGGAGGGGAGGGGGGTGCCCCCCTAAGGTACACTAACCGCCGCGACCAAGGAACGCTAACAATTTGCAACGCTAATAAAGCGCGATGCACGAAATTTTTGCATTTTCAGTGCTTAGCGCAGACGGAATCGGAGGCTCGAGATCTCGCCCCCCCCCCCCTCCGGACCAAAGACTACACTGGTCGACCGGTGTACTCCACCAATGTTCAATCTATCAAAAAGGTCTAAATGTGTTGAAAAGAACGTTTTCTTGCACAAGCATGCCATCTTTGTTGTTGTCAATCAAAAACCGACCAACAGTGGTGCTTCTCTGAATGAAAAAGTCAGTTCTCTAAGTGTCCCGTATCCCTTCTTCAGCCAAATCGGCCAGTAACGTACCGAGTTTCACATCATATGAGCGCTGCAGAAACGCTTGCAGTTGAACGTGCCACGTTTGTAGCAGATTCGTGCACTCGGCTAAACATGGCAAAATCTATTTCGATGAACTTTTGAGATATTTTGTGCGAAAGCACCGACCCAGACTAGGGTTAGAGAGATGTCGGGTGTCGGCTGTCGGGTGTCGGGTGCCAAAAAAAGTGTAGGTGTCGGGTGTCGGGTACCCCCAGATGTCGGGTGTCGGGTTTTTTCGGACACGACACCCGACAGCCGACACCCGACACTTACGGTTCAAATCATCAGTATTGCTGAGAGAAGAATTTTGAGAGAAAATTTTCTTCGAACCAAATGTTTCCGAAGACGCAGAATGTGACATTTTGGTGTTTATTTCGTGGGAAAATACTTGAATTCAGTAACTTGAGCCAAAAAATTGCACTCATGGTGCAAATGAGCAAAAATTTGTCTGTTTTTGCTCCGAAAACAGGTGTCGGGTGTCGGGTTTTTTTCAAAAACTAGATGTCGGGTGTCGGGTTTTTTTGCAACTGTCGGGTGTCGGGTGTCGGCTTTTTTTCTGAGATGTCGGGTGTCGGGTACTTCCAGATGTCGGGTGTCGGGTACCCGCCCGACCTCTAACCCTAACCCAGACCCACGCACCTGTGTCAGCCGTTTTCACGTACTGGCGATCGCGGTAAGCCGTCGTTCGATCGAAAATCAAACGTTCTTTTGCCAACACGAGTTCGTTGTGATGCTGTTGCACACACAGTGCGTGCGCTTTGGACAGACTGCAAACGGATAGTTGATAATCGTGAAAGCAAAACTGTTTCAAACTAGTAAGCAAAGCACTAGCTTCGAGAGAGACGACGCTTTAGAATCGGGATGCGTGGAACCTAAACCTTATGTATACCCGTCAACAGTGGTGTCGTTGAGAAATCGAAATTTTCCCATATCCAGCCCAATTTTCGGAAAATTTCCCATACATACCGTCAAAAATCAAAAATTTCCCATACCAGGGGGGTTCCCCAAAAATTTAAAAATGTCCCACACCAAAAATCTGCTCCCCTCCCCCCATACACGGATGTCCCATACCGGGAGATAACCCCCAACCCCCCCCCCCTCCCGAACTACACCACTGCCCGACAACGACACAGGTAAAGGCAAACTACGCCAACACGAGCCCGATTTCGGAGGTGGTGTGCTTACAAAACGAAGAGAAAGAGAAAATCGTCGTGCACCACGTTGTTCTGCAAGGTGTAACACTCCCCAAACCAGCAGCAGCCGCGAGGTGATGATTTTCCACCCATCCGCCTCCTCAAATCGGGCTCGTGTGGCGCACAGTATTACTATACTTTTCTGACATAATCAGTTCGTGGCAGCG
>JASAMV010000166.1:0-50665 GCA_030248065.1 Rhynchonema sp. JSB1_4
TCTGGGATGGACACATTGTGAAGTTTGTCGATGACAAATACGAGCTGGTTGATGTGAAGAAGGAAGGACGCAAGAAGAATGAACGCTATGACCTGCGAGGGGTCGCGTTCATGGAGTAGAGTAGCCGCCACTACGAAACTCCATTGTACATAGTGTACATATTCATTGTTATTCGTTATTGGTTCTTCAGTTTGTTTGGATTGGAGTCGGATTTATCGATTTTGGTTTCCCACGCAAGGATGGATATTGTGTGATTGATTCGCCTCAAGAATCGTGTCTGCTCGATGAGATGAGAACGATGCCAGAAATGAGTTGTTGAGACATGGAGACTACTGGTTGATGAAGGGTCGTTCTGGAAATCAGATTACAGGCGACTGGTTTGATGGAGGAACGATAGCCGCACTCTCTAGTGGTCGAGCTTCGACTTGACAGTTTGGAAAGTGTCCATGCAGTGCTTCGCTCGGAGTGTGAGTCAGATCGCCAGTATGAGTCCTTGGAGTAATGGTACCAAAACTCGCTTGTGACAATATTACTTGGTTGCACCTGGCACCGAAGTGGAGAATCTGTATTGAGACCATCTACTGTTGTCGTCATTATGTTTTATGGGCCCGGAGCGATTGGAAAAGCCATGGTAGTGGAATGGTCAACGGAACCCCCATATTCTCGTTGTTCCATGTCTATATGAGTTGTGTTATGCCTCGATGTAATGCTGGAGATTGGCGAGAGAAGCATCATTTCTATTGCTGAGCAGAGCAGAAGATACGAAAGGAGGAACCCCTACTCTGAGCTAGAGAGGGAGGTGGATCGAAATGCGATTGGGGATCCGAATGCTGAGCAGTTGCCGTTCTGATCAGCGTATACGCGTGGAAGAGTGCGCAGTGCATAAGGCTGTGTCACTTGTACAGAATATATCTGTTGTTCGATTTTGGATTGGAATCAATTGTGGAGTATCGATTGAAGAATGTAAAAGTCGGTAAGGCCTGGGTCTTGCCGCAAAGGAGCAAAATCGTGGTGGATAATTTTTGATGGACACAGCGTGCAAATGTTCCTTTCGTTGTGTCTACTGTTGGAGTGTTGGTTCGATCAGTGGTGGTGTGACTGTGAGCTGGGTGAGCTACAGTACATCTCCTGCTCCGCTTATTGATCGACTCCAGACAGTGTACATTCTCCACCGGAAGTCGACTGCAATATCGGGGACAGTTATAAACAGAAAGAAACGTTGACACGGCATCTACAAGTCTTGCAATGGTTCTACGGGCATCCGGGCAACACCTGTCATGTGGTCGATATCATCTGCGACTCTGGCTTTGCGACATCCGTCACCTGTCGAACTTTGCCGCGATGGCTCCCCAGTCCTCCTCAGGGCTATCGGATTATCGGATCGCAACCGGCGTCTTCAATCAACCGCCGATGACGTGGAACTGGCCTGCGCTCATGGGCCTGCAGCTGTCCTATTACTGGACTTCTTTACCAGTACGGATGGTGTATCACCCGCGGGTGGTCGTCTGTGGGGGTGGTGAGTAACCTACATCTCTCGCTTCGGCGGGGTACGGTGAAACTCACTTCGGTGGGGGAGAAAACCACTTCCTGGACTGCTTTCCACGTGACTCTATCGTTAATCAACTACGGTTCGCTGGATATGGTCTGGTGTACCATCGTTCAATGTGCTTCCGTCGTTCAATGGTTCTACATCCGTGCATTGGTTCTATCGTTGTGGCCGTTTGGTGCTCAATCGAACTAACGTGATGTTGAACTGCGGACTTCGTCAATATCGATGATGAACTTCCATCTATCAATCAAGACAGAAGAGGCTGTGGATAGCCATTGATGAACGTTTAACTTTCAAAGTGTTCACCCATGGATAAGACCTCGCCAGTGGTAGGCTCGAAAAGAGGGGGAGGTGATGTTACAGTGTGATTATCGCATATGAAATTGCCGCATGGAGTTGGCCCATTGATTCTCTTCTAATTCGTTTTTTTTCATGGATGGAGAGTTTTTCGTTTTCTGGGATTTGGATTTTGGTGATTTGATTTGCAGTTTTCGTGACTGTTTCTGTGCCGTTTGTTAATATTTTGCCTGGAAGTGAGCTGAGTGCCCGTGTTTTGTTGGTAAAACCGTGTCAAATACCACTTGACCGTGTTTTATTCGGGACCAAAAAGGGCCGCATTGGCAGAAATTAGGCAAACCAAAACATTCACATCGAAATACGCAATCAATCACTATCCGCCCAAGGACCGCGCAACAGGCTCTTGTGGCGTAAAAACCTGAATAGAGCCGGCGTGGGAATAGAGGCTCCCCTAATACAGGGGGCGAAAAAGGGGTGTGAATTGATGGAGCGCGGCTTGGAAGCAGTGTTGGAGGTGGGGGTTTGGGGGACAGTGCAGTAGGTATCCCCCTCGCTTGGTACAGTAGGTATCCCCGGTCGATTTTCACCCTGGTACAGTGGGTATCCCCGCCCCGATTTTGCGTTAAAAGTGCCAATTTTTTTACCAGAATGGCCAAAATTAGTGTGAAATCAGTGGGTTTTACGTGAAATTACCGAAAATTCGCGCGCTACGCGCGCATATACTACGTTTTGACACGATTGGACACATAATAAACACATTAAAAATTTTCACCGCAAAACCTAACCCAGCCAGTCTCGCTCCCTAGGTACATAACCCGGCCGGCCAGGCCGTCGTGTTTGGTACAGTGGGTATCCGCCCCTCTCCGAACGCGGTACAGTAGGTATCCCCGCTCCAGAGTACCTCCAACACTGCTTGGAAGATAGTCCGCCAGTGTAGTTGCTGGTCCGGGGGGGGGGCGGAATTAGTGGAGTTCGCTAGTTTTTCGCAGGGGAAATTACTAAAAAACCTTATAGAGCGGGCCAAAAATAGTCCTCATAAAATACAGCCCCCTAGAAGAGGTCGGTCAAAAAAAGCCCCGTAAAAATACAGGCCCCGACGCCGACTTGGTATTGCCGGCTTCGGGGTCGTAAAGTCAAGTTCTTGTATAAGAGACCTTGTGCACAACCTTTGCGGTTGAGTATATGATGACGTAAAGCCTTTTATGGAAGATCTGGGCCTAAAAAGACTCAATAATCAGCAGCAACACGCTGACAGAACTCCATTAATTCACTGACCCCATTTTGGGGGGCTCTATTACGGGGGGCTCTATTGCGGGGGGCTCCTATTAATTGACTGAGCGGAAGGTGAAAAATTTCGCAGAAAAGGCCCTAAAAACTCCTAAAAAGGGGTTTGAAAGTATATTTTTTTCGGTTGTAATTAGTGTTGGAGGTGGGGGGGGGGTTTGCGGGGGTAGCGTATTGTCGGAAATAGAACCCGGGGGTCTATTTTTTCACTGGGGTCATTTTGGGGGGATTCAATGGGGATTCAATTTATGGGGGCGGGTGAATTATTGGGGGGTTATATTTTTCATTTGGCCCCCGACGAAAAAAATCATTGTTAATAATGCCCATAAAATAGCTTGTCTTCGGTATTTTGTAACTTCAATGGGGGCAATTATGCTTAAAAAACTATTCCGTTGTGTACGCAAGCTTAAACAACGTTTGACACAACAATACAGCGCTACCATACCACTAATGCGTGGTACGGTGAAAGTTGGGGGTGGGGTTCTATTAATTGGGGGTCAATTAATGGGGGTTCTATTTTTCATTTCGAGGCATTCAGGGGGGTTGAATTAATGGGGGGTTCTATTTTCGACAATACGGTAGGTCCCGAGTACAGCAGGTATCCGCCCGATGTTTGCCACGGTACAGTTGGTATCGGCGGCGATTTTCACTCCGGTGCAGTAGGTATCCCCCCCGATTTTGCCTCAAAAGTGCCAGTTTTTGAGCGAAATGGCCAAAAGTAGTGTAAGATCTGGTTTTTACTTGAAATTACTCAAAATTCGCGCGCTACGCGGGGGGCTGTATTGATTCACTGACCCCATTTTGGGGGGTGTATTACGGGGGGCTCTATTCCGGGGGGCCTATTAATTGACTGACCGGAAGCTGAAAAATTGTTCCCAGAAATGGTCCTGAAAACCCAATACGCAATATCCAGTACCAATACCAAATTGGGGACCGAATACCAATACCCAATACCGATACCGGGCGAGACCCAATAGCAATACCCAATACCAAGTCAATACCACTGAAGTGCCTGGTATTGGGTTTGGTATTGACTTGCTATTGGTATTGGGTATTGGGTTGGTATTGGTTCGGTATTGGGTTTTTGGTCTGGTATTGCGTTGGTGTTGGGTTTTGAAGGCCGAAATGCGAAAAACTTGTAAAAATAAGTGGAATTCTGTAAGGGTGTTAGTGGGCATTATTGAGTTTTTAGGTGCAGATCTTGCATAAAAGGCTTTGCGTGATGATATACTCAACCACAAACGTCTTATAGAGGGTGTCTTATGCAAGAACTTGACTTTAGGAGGGCCAAGCAGCGAATTCCAAGTTGGGGTGTAGTTTTGGGGGGGGTGGCAATTTTTTCACGGAGGCGTTTCAAGGGGTTGTATTTTTGGGGGGCTCTATTTTGGGGGCTCTATTTTAGGGAATACGGAGGAGGGACTGTTTTGAGGGAGCTGTATAGGGTGGTGTAAAGATGTTAGTGGCCATTATTGAGTGTTTTTAGGTGCATATCTTCCATAAAAGGTTTCTGATTGACGAATAGACACTAATAAATGGCATTACAGATAAAAAAACATCCTTTGAAACGCCTCTTTGGGGATATTTCTGGGAACAGTTTTTTCAGGTTCGGGTCTGAATTAATAGAGGCGGCCCGTGGTAATAGCCGCCGAAAATGGGGTCTGAGTTAAAGGGGGCCTTTCGCATTTCAAACCGCCTTCAAACTTCTCACGCATTTAAATATTGTTCAGGGCGTTAATAAACTCTCACGCACCAAGAACCCAATCTGCAGCATGCGACCAGGAGATGTACTTTAAAAAGAACATCCGGGAACAAAGTGTGCCGCGGACCAGCCCAATTTATACCTGCGCATTCAGGCAAACTTCTTGATCAAAAAGGTGTCAAGGCAAATGAATGTTTCGCATGAAACGTGCAACACCACTAACTATGGAATTTCGCTTTTCTTTATATTTCGAATTTCAACGAATTGTTCCAGCGCGACAAGCAGACCTTGAAACATTTAGCAGCCACGCATGAACAATTCGTTGCGATTCGAAATAAAAAGAAAAGCGAAATTCTATAGTGAGGCAGGGGCAAATATCGTGCGAAACATTCTGCGCCTTGACCGCCCTTGTCATCAGGCGAGTTGCCTGAATGCGCAGGCAGAAACTGGGCTGGTCCACATTTGATTTTGTTCCCGGATGTTCCTCTTGAAGGGCATCTCCTGGCCGCATGCTGAACGTTAGACCTCCAGTGTGTTTGACTTTTGTAACGCCTTGACCGCTGTCTAAACACATGCGAGGTTTGAAGGGGGTTTGAAATGCGAAAGGCCCCCTTTAATGGAGGCCGCCCTTGTATGTAGGTTTTTACTGTGTGCGTGTATTGCTTCAGGATTTTCTGTGCCGCGGATTTCGATTGGGCGGACGACCAAGGGTGCAAGTTTTGGTTAGCCTGTGTTAAAGGTTTCATTGTGTTGATTATTTGATTAGAAGATATATGTTTTGGAGTGAGACCTAAAAGCTTGAAAAATAACGAAAGGTGGGGTATGGCTGGGATTTTTGTAAAAATTGAGCATTTAGGAGCTGTTGGAAATTGCGAAAGATCAAGGTGTATTTCTCAACGTGCTTTGTTGTCGCTAGAGATATGACAGTTGTTTTAGTGTCTGAACTTCACAGGAAAGTGGGAGTTGACACCGGAAATGAAGGGCGACATCATTCGTGACATTGGATGTCCGATCGGTCCAACGATGAACACAAATTATTTGCGATTGACACTGCGATATCTGGGCCTCCCGGGTTGGGTGATTTTGAACGAATACAGTTGTGGTTTTTCGTGAGATGCTTCCGAGCCATTATTTGTAAACGTATCATTCTCAGAAGACGAAATGATCTACGCGCCGTACCCTATTGATCTGGCACAATGGCGTCGAATGCTACACACCGCGCGCATAAGCCACGAGTTCTGGAGCCAATCGTGCGTCGACTCTAAGACGGAATCACGAACGTTTTGGTGCAAAAATTCAAATGTGACTTCATACTATTGTACTTTTTCGGCTTGTGAAAAATTGCAGCGAGTAGACAACGGAAGGGCGTGCTGATGCTTAAAGCGCTTGGGACAGAACGGAAGGAAGCCCAGCATGGGCGAATGTTATACATGGTTCGAAAGAGTGAAAGCATATGTTACGCAGAAATCTTAACGTCGTTAGAGATTCACCATGTGTTCGTAGAGGCACTTTTTGTTGCAGAAAGGAAATGCCTGCAACAACAAGTTACGAGAAAGCAAATGTCTGGAACAACAAGTTACGAGAAAGCAAATGTCTGCAACAACAAGCGACGAAAAAACAATAGATTCAGGAGAAAGGCTGTAGGAGACGGATGGTCCACACGACCAAACCTTTGCGCAGAACTGAGCCAAAGTGTCCGCAACAACAAGTCACAATGAACTGGAACGATACAACTAGACACGCCAGAAATGTCTGGAACAACAAGTTACGAGAAAGCAAATGTCTGCAACAACAAGCGACGAAAAAACAATAGATAGGGATCAAAAATTTTGTGGTTGGGCTTGATCCATGCCAATAAGTGGGATTGCTGTGAAAGTACACATTTAACGTTTGTAGGGTCTCCCGATGCAACGGAATGATGTTCAAACCGGATCGATCGTGGAAGAATATAGCGTGGTGTTGCGAACATTTCACGTGTATTGTCGATTCGGTGATGCGCGTACGCAAGTCCACTGCTCGGATTTCACACGTCAAAGTATGTTTAGTGTTTTTTTGTTGACATGTCAATATTACTGTAGTGTGCGCGTTCGAGAAATTCAGTGTGAACTGACCATTTTTTGCAAGTTTCTTAAGTTGTCCGGTTAAGATTGCGCTAGTCACTGGGTGGTCGGGTTATGTTGTATCGGTAGTACTGGTGGCGAACAAGTTGGGAATGCATTCCACATTTGCAGTGAACGGAATCTGTTCGCATATTATCCACTTTCTGATTGATCGCGTTAGAACAATGCGAGGGTGAAAAGCGCGTATTTTGGATACAAGGGACCGGGTGGCAAGAAAGGAAATGCAAAGAAAGGTCGGTCTTAGTTCATCGAATTGATTCGTTCGGAGTTTTTGTACTTAGTACCGTAACGAGAATTTTGTTTTAGCGCAGGTTAATGCATTAAGAATTTGAAGTTGTCAAATTTGGATGTTGCGAAAGTTGAGTAGAAGTGGCCAGGTTGTTGTTACTGCAGAAGTCTGACAGCTCTTATTTTTTTAGACAACGTACGGGGTATCCGGGCGATTCGCAAGAAACCGGTGACCGATGTCCAAAAAGACAGCGTGACGGACTCGTTGCAAAGTCTCATGCGGTACGATGGGCAGGTGTTCAAGACTGGTCGCAACGCAGAACCGTTTAAATTGACGGTCGAAACTGGTGAAAAAAGACTTAGTAGCCCTTTTAAAGGTGGTGGTTAACAACCCTTCGATCGCGCTTGATCTTGGGGGGTAGTATATTTTAACAAAGTCTGGACGTCGTGTTACTCGACCCTAATCTGGAGAACCGATTGGTTCCTTCCTGGTGTTTCACGGCCACGTTGAAGTTTGCCCCTGGTGAAAAAGACCGAAAAAATTAGAAATGCTGCTCTGACACGAATCGGCTGTTTCGAAGTTTGATACTGGAGTGAGAGGAAGCTGCAACATTGTGGCGAAAACACCAATGCACAATAGCTATTGAAAGTTGCGCATTGTTGAATAAAAAAGTAAAAGGTTTCAGAAACCTGGCCATTTTTGTGAGGATTTTCTACTCGTATAATTTTAAGCATCTGTGGTGAATGAAATAAGTTGTCAATGACAAATAAAAATGCTGTAATTATCAAGTTTTTTCTTTGTGCTCCCCAGTTTTCAAAACCCCACACAGCTCACACAATGTTTGCAACAACATGCGCAAGGCAGCCATTCCACAGCGCACACACGCAACAAAGCTTGCCAGCTGAAACATTGCTGTGTTGTCGCTGTGGCGGCTGTGTGTTGTCGTTGTGTGTGCGCTGTGGAATGGCTGCCTTGCACATGTTGTGGTAAACATTGTGTGAGGTGTGCAGGGTTTTGAAAACTGGGGAGCACAAACAAAAAACTTGATAATGACAGGATTTTTATTTGTAATTGACAATTTATTTCATTCACCACAGATGCTTAAAATCATACGAGTAGAAAATCCTAACAAAAAATGGCCAGGTTTCTGAAACTTTTAGTTTTTATTCGACAATGCGGACGTTTGAATAGCTATTGTGGATTGGGGTTTTCGCCACACTGTTGGAGGTTGCTGTCACTCTAGTGTCAAAGTTTGAAATAGCCTATTCATGTCACAGTAGCGTTCCAAATTTTTAGGTTTTTTTCACCAGGAAAGATTTCAACCTGGCGGTGAAACATCAAGAAGCAACCAATCAGCTCGCCAGATTAGGGTCGAGTAACACGATGTGCAAACTTTGTTTATATATACCAGTCCCAAGATCAAGCGCGGTTCAAAGGTTGTTAAGCAGCACCTTTAAGAGGTTAAACTTCCTGCACACAAAGTTCTACCGGTGTAATTTAGAAATCACAGTTCAAAAGAGGGGGTCACGAAAACGAGGCATGGCTGAGGAGCCGGTTCCATACGAAGACGGGTCAGTTGGCACGTATGTGCCGAGTGCGAAATGAGGAGGACCGGTTTCTACTCTGGCCAGCAACAAATCTACGTCGGCAGCTTCGGGAGTTTGTTGTTCTTTTTCTGTAGATGTGTTGGGCCACGAGTATGGATTGAATAGACACTGCTTTTCATAGACTGGGAGCGGGAATAGCGTGAATTCAGTGGACATGGATTTTGATAGACTGAGGTCGCACAAGCATGGGTTCAATACACTGGTTTTGCTAGAGGGTGAGTCCCACCAGTATAGTTTGAATAGACATTGGTTTAATACAGTGAAACTCTGAGGAATATTCGGGCTGGGAGTCCTACCGCGATGGATTTACTAGAGACTGGTTTTCATAGCGGAGTGGCACAACTATGCATCCAGTAGACAGTGGTTTTGATACAGTGCGAGTTCACTGTAGCTAGATACACTGCCCGGTGTTTTCTTTTGTGAAAAAAGTAATTTTTTCCTTGCATTTAGGTAGCCACTGATGTTGTAGAAGAAAATTCTCGTGTGAATTTTGGCCGTGACATGAGAATGCCGTGTGTCGTACAGGACGCGTTCTCGAACGATGGTGTTCGAGTCGTAGAAGAGTTCCAATGATAGGGTGAGTCGTCGAAGAATTCCAACGATGGTGTGAGTGTGGTGCTTGGCTGTGTTGCCGAGCGCAAAAAATGAAAAAAGTTTGCAGCGGGATGTGCAAGAGATGAGCTGATCGAATCTAAGTGATTTTCAGCGTTTTAGACAAAAGTTGGTGTGTAAAATGTGTGGTTTCATTTTCTCAAGTGTTTTTTTGTTCCAGACAACCACAGGCGCGAAGCGACGTAAACAATCTTTTGCGAATCTGGATCAAGACGATGTTGCGAAACCTGTGCAGATGGGTCAGCAAAGGAAATCCTTAGACTTGGTTGTGCCAAGGGACGAAATCGCCGATCCAGCCAAATGGATGTTGAAAATGAAAGCGGCGAGTGGCGATAGTGTGGTCAAGAGCTAGCTTCTTGTTGTTTTCCTGGCTTTCAGAAATTGTATACATTGGGTCTGGAACCTTGCAATTTTATCAATAGATTGTTTATTGTTTGTTGTGTGGGATTGTTGTTGATTATCTGCTTTGTTAGTTACTTGTAAGTAAAGTTGTTTTCCGGAATATTTTGTTGAAAGTTTGAGTTCGGACAGCACTACGGATTTTTTAGGAAGGTCGCAGGGTTCGTGTCGTTGAGAGAAATTTTCGCTGGTGAGGTGTGGGATGTGGGGTGAGAGCGGTAGCATTGAGAGGTGAAAATGTTTCACTGGACGAGACTGAGACATTGATCTGCAAAACAATAGTACGCTCTTCCACACTCGTTTACCGTTATCCACCATTAAAAGTGACGTCATTCAGTATTCTGGTTTGTCAGCGTCCAGCACTAATTCAAAATCTGTTAGGTTCGTCCTCCACGCGTCAGTTCAGCGTCGTTCAGCATCAAGGGTGTCAATGACGTCATTCAATACATCGCTCTTTCCCGCCAGCATTCCAGTATTTGTGAAAGCTGTCGAAACAGCAATTTAACAAGCGCCATTCGAATTTTACGTGGTTTCCAGACAGAATATACATCCTAGACGTTCCCCTGTTCCTCGTAGCTTCATGTGGTACGGGAATACGTTGTAAAAGGACAGTAAACAGTTCCCAACCGCAATACTTCCCAGGCGATGTTCGCTTCCCTCCCCTGCAGCACTTACAACACCAAATATACTAATTACCACCTTGTCTTTCTGCAAACGCTAATTTAACTGGTGGAAATAACGCACACATATCAACTTCACACAACAACATTTCTGCAGGGCCGATATTCTTCGCGTGTGAATTGTCAAGTGGCTATTCGAGCCTCTCCACTGGTTGCGTACCTCTAGTTTTCGTTTCGATACTTACTTTCCACTTTTCCTGCCTTTAGACAGCACAAGAAACGAAATTCCACATTTTCCCCATTGTCGAGTTCCGACCCACTCCCTCCACATCGAATAACACATCATTTTCGTCACTTGACGTCATGTCTCCTTTGCAACTCAGGCAAACTCCTTGTTTGAACTTCGCGGCACTCCAGTTCAGCACTGTCCAATTTTGAAAACACAGGGATTTCTCTTTCATTCTCAGATGGAGGAAGGTGCCGTTCGGTACGTTTCTGGCATGAACCCGAATTAAATAAATTAGTCCAATTCTTTCTTTTCAGCATTTCGCACAAACTTTACGCTACATTCTGCGAAATCATAAAATCACCAGCGTAACACACATAGTGAGCAGCAGAGAAATATTGACTGGGTTTTCATAGTATGTATTAAGACAAACATTTTCACCAATAATTTACGTGCATTCCGATCACATGTTATACAATTTGTGCAAAACGGTGGTGAGTATGGCATGAAAACATGTCATTCAAATTTGAAGTCGATATGTCCTGTGATCGTCAAGCGGCATGACAATCAGCCAACGACGAGTGCATGCGCCTGCATCGGCAGACTGTACGACTCGTAGGCAAAACTCTCAAAGTGCGATTCGTCGAAATACGTGCCGATCCAGTCGACCTCGAGTCGAAACGGACCATCGATGCGGTCAACGAGTGACAAACCGATCGATGAACACTGAAATGAATGTACACAGTCGAGCCTCTTTGCAAAACACGATCGTGTTTAGTTGTGAGGTAGACCGCAGGCGCAGACTGAAGGCCAGCGGCAGATTGGGGACATCAGCACTCCTGTCTGTCAACCAACATCATATCCTTCCATCTCCAGGCCGCGCTGCTTGTCCTGAATTCGGCCGTAGACTTGGAAGAAGAATCGCGAGAACGGAATCGTCGTGATCTGAAGGTAATCATAAACTGGGGTCTTTGTTTGACACTGAGGGAAACACACAATAACAACACTAAGTGTCCATCAACCTGCCAGTACGGTCCACCATGGGTATAGAGCGGGTAACTGAATGTGTTCCCGAAGTTGGCATTGTACGTTCCGGGACAATGTAGATTGAACATGTACGTTCGACCATCACCACGCACCTAAGTTCAAAAATACACCTTAGGAGAATGCCAATCACCACGAACCATAACGCCTCTTTTGTAAAGAACCTTCAGGATCATGTGCGTAAATTGGCTCCATAGAATATTGTAGGTTCTTTTGCGATAGAAAGCATAATAGGCGCGCTTTGATTTCATTGCTGCCCAACCGGCTTTTGACAGATGACCGGTCTGGAAACATAACGAGAGGTGCATAACTCAAGTTCCAATCAACCATTCACTCATTGAATCAAACCTGAGGCACGGTTGTGCACAAGTTTCCATGAAACAGTGCCGTATTTTGCGGTGTGATCTCCAGATTTACAGTGGAGTAGCCCAAATTGTGATCAGCATCGCAACCAATGCGCCACTGATTCCGCGCGTCATCCTGAACATTTTCCTTTGTTTATAATTGAGAAGAATTTTGCACAATTCAACTTTCTAACGAACCGCTTTGAAATCGAATTGAATGTTCGTTTCGCCGTGTTGCTGGCAGCCAGCGAATGAAGTCGGGTCCATTTTGAGATTTTCACGCACTTCGCCTTTGAGTTTCTGCAAACCACAGCACTTGGGATCAGGCTCGAGGAATCAACAATTTTGCATGAATGTTTACCACAACCAACCTGCCATTCGCGTCTTGCAATTTTCTTGCCTTCCGTCCATCTTGTGTGAAGGGGAATATCGTAGTCAATCTGGAGAACAAATTAAGCAAATTGAACATACTGAAAATATCGAACAACATTAATGTTTTTCAACAGAGGTCCAATCGACTAACATCAACATCCTTCTCGCTGCGCAGCATAGTGCTCACATGCTTGTGCACATACATGGGGTAGATTTTCTCAAGTTCCTGTTGCTCCTGAAATGAAGGGATGCGAGAGCATTGTGTGACTGTTGTATTTAGCAAATTGTTGGAAAAATTAATTTGGAGTCCTGTCTACGCCTAGGTTTCGCGGGGTATTCGAGACCATCGGCGTGACGTTGTGCCCCCCGCTCGTCAGCCGAATAGCACAATCGCCATGTGAAACTAACTTAATAACTAACTTACTAACACAATAAAACTAAAACTAACACAATAAAAAAGTTTATTAAAACCCAAAACAGCCACAGTAGTTGCTGACGGACTTTAATGTGCTGACTGGTGATCGCGGAATTGAATCGTTCCCACAATTGTTTGATTCGGCTCTTCTCAATTTGATCAAAGTGCTGCACTTCGCCGCTTTTGCTCTTGGCAAGTTTCTGATCAATAGTGGGTGGAGCTTCTTCGATTTTTGGAGATTCAATTGTCTCTCCAACGTTATGTTGTGGATCAGCGGAATGCGACTTCGAGCTGGATGCAGGTTCAATTTCTCCAGAGACGGGGCTTTCTCTTCGGTTCGGATTTGCGGAGAACATGCGACACTGGCGTGGACCAGCTACCAAGTTGCATCGAGCAAACAAAAGCACAGCTTGACGCGATAACGGCATCCTTACTGCATCTCACAGTAACATTGAAATGTCGTTGTTTTCAACCTGGCGATAAACAAGATAACTTTGCCCCTGGCCAGGTCAGAGGACATGGGTCACACGGACCACTTTTCATCAAATAATAATGCCAATAATAATGGTGCGCTTTATACTTTCTGATGACTATTCCTTCATAATGAGACAGCTGAGCAAAGTTACTACTTACACACACGATTTTATGTCATCTGTTGCAATTATCGCTTACACAATGTGAACAAACAAACAAACAGCTATAAGCGCTTCCATAATTTGGTGTTATGTACATGCAATACAAACGCAATCAGGCAGAGACAATAGACTTGAACTTGTCTGAGATTACATGGCTAGTGTTTTGGATTGTCGAAGCATCGAAAAATACAGCAGATAGAACGCGCCCATCTGCGGTACGGCCTGTAAAAATGAAGATTTACAGAGCACGAACAAAACGAAATAAATTCATGAAATCGCAGCCCACTTTGCACAAATTCGCTCCGAGTCCCTGGAAGTAGCCGAATATTCCGTTTGTTCCATAAATACCCTTGACGCATTGCATCAGGTTGCGGAATCGAATATCAACATAGCCTTCTTTCGGCAGTACGTAGCTTTGAGCCTAAAAATTATAGCTTGACGGCTTTAAAACTTAGGCTGGAAACAGGAAAACGTACCATATACTTCCTCCTGACGACATCGATGGGATAAGCAGCGGTGGTGGCACCGGCGAACGCAGCACAACACCAGAAGAACTGCTCGAGATACGGCAGTCTCGGTTTGTTGCGACGCAGCCACGGCACACAGTACGAACACTCGAGCAGCGCGAACAGATAGCCAGAGTAGACGGCAGATCCTGAAAAAAACACCGTGTGAGACATTATGACCTCCATGAGGTGCGAAACCCCTTTTTTAAACTGAACCCAAAGCCCGATTGACATGTACATACCGACGACAGAGAGTGCATAACCGCGATATGCACCACGATAGAGTCCTTCCTGTTCAATCAACTTGGTGAGGCCTTGGAAGGCATTGCCGTAATGCGGGTCACCAACTGGTTGCACCACCTGACGAACTTTTATCACATCAAGTGGATGTGTGACAAGCGTTGCTGCCACGCCGCTGATCGCACCTCAACACGTGTAATTTTTGGTGGCATTTTTTGGAAAACATGTCATGTCAACATTAAAATGACTTTTGAGTCTTATTTTGGTATTGGCATGACGTTTAAGGAGGGTCCCGAACGGCGGAGAGCGGAAACGGCCGAGCAAAGTCGGTCCGGCCCCATCAGCAAGGGTTGAAATTGAAAAAAGTCCAAAGCCGAGAAAAAATGCAATTTTTTTACTGAAAAAGATACTCACTGAGAAGTTCACGAACTTGTGCACATTGATGCGCCAGGCGCAAAAACTCGAAGACTTGCTTTAGAATGGAAATTTTCTTCGAATTTAGGCATACGTTGGTTTGGTTTATTGCTCTCAGTGACGCATAAAATCATGCACATAAATTAGTGATAGAAGCAAAGTTACAAGACCGGGTGGGACAATTACGGAAATGAAAATAGTTACAACACTGGTTATAACAAAACCACAGCAAATAAAAGCTACAAAAAGCGCCAAGGAGAGAGAAAAATCACGGACATCAGGACAGATCACAGGACAAGTTAACAGAACTGAAAATTATGCATTAATCCTCGTCCTCGTCAAACGACAAATGTCGGGCTCAGAGGGCGCATATTGGGATCAGTCCATATTGTCAACAGTCCAGAACAGATGGTGGGTTGGTGATTGTCCGTCACTTCCGTGTACCACCATTTAGCGACGTGGCTGGCGTCCCCAGGCTGACGTGAATGCGTATCGAACGAGACATCGCCATATACATCCCGTTGACCGCATCCGGACGCGGTGGCGATAGAGCCCTTTAGGCATACGTCACCTGGCCGGGCCGGGCTGCTCGGCTCACCCCCCCCGGTCCCCAAGCCTCCGGTCCGACCCGTTTCCGATCTTTGCTCGACGGACTTCGTACTCGTTTGGAGCGACCGAAATGTGAATGTCTGTGAATTTCTGCCAGAAACCTTGGCCAAAAGAAAATGGGTCGTTCTGCCTCTGAGATTCGGAAGCTAACTTTCAAAACAATTTTGTTCCGTGTGATACTGAACCACGAACATGAAAGCAACGAACCAGCCGTGTAAAGCATGAACAATGTGTGCCGATCCGGGAAACCATGGCAGTAGGTCTTATGCACGTAGGCGGACGACAATTGATTGAACACGGTGAAGTTGATGCCGTAATAGCCGGCTGATCGCATCGCCGCTGCAGCACTGCCGCGCAGGAAACCTTTCATTCCGTGATGTCTCCTGCAATAAGGCACCCCAAATATACTGGCAGGCGGAAAAAAACCGGTTTTTTTCCGAAAAAAAAACCGAAAAAAAAACCGTTTTTTTCCGAGACCCGAATACTTTTCCATTTATTTTTCCGTGGGTACCTTTTCGGTTTTTGATCGGAAAAATATCGGTACTTTATTCCAATTTTTCCAAAAAATTGTAATGCAAAACTGATGAGTTTTTCGATTTCAGTGAAAAATTGGCTCTAGCACAAAAATTAACCAGCCCAAAAAGGGCCAAAAAGCGTGTAAACCAAGTGTTTTCGACTGACTTCAACACTCTTCAAGAGCACTCTCGTCACTTCGAACAAATTTTGCACTGAAATTGTTATATTTTTCGAAATTACGTTCTTAAGTACTGGAAAAGTATTTGGAAAAAAACGGTTTTTTTCGGAAAAAAAAACCGTTTTTTTTCCACGAAAAATAAAGAACGGTTCTTTATGACAGTATAACCCCAAACGGTATCTTCATCTGTCATACCACTCCGCTATGGCAGAGTACCCGCATCCAGGAGCAGGAGCAGCGTTGCAACAGAGCACAAAAGTTTTTAAAAGTGCTTGGTCGGAATTTCTGTTTTTGAAAACAAAAATAAAGCATAGGATCATTTTAGACTTTTCTGTCCTCAGAATGCACGAAATCTGCTCAATTTTCTTCCCGAAGCGCAAAATTTTTCACCCGAAAGTAATTTATGACGACGTTTTTGTCACTTGTCCTCAACTCCAACACCTTTGGTGAAGTTGTTGTTCAAGCTTCTGTACATACAAATACTTTCTTTTCATCTTTTTTTCGATACTGGAGAAAGTTCACTTCGCCGACTTTTCCTTTAAAAAACAAAACAACTTGCTTTAAAAAAGAAAAATGCAATATTTTCGTTTTTTCAACGCTGGATCGGAAAGCCAAAAAATTCTTTTAATGTTTGTACAGACCACTGTAGTGGCTGGGGGTCCCGGTCCCCTACGGGGTATATCTCGAGTCAACCCTTAGGGGGGATGGGGGAAGGGTATCTATCTCGAGCCGACCCCAAAGGGTATCTCAGGTAAGTAGATTTATGCTTTTCAAGGGCCAAAATAGGCGTTTTTCGACCTCGGAGCGCGTAAAAATCGCACGGCCATTTTAGGCCAAGTTTCGGCCAAAATGTCAAAAAGTACCCATTTTTAGGCCAATTTTGCAGTAAAGTTGCATGCAAAAAGGGCCTTTTTTGCCTTTTGACGGACCATAGGGGTATCTTCGGTAGCGTCTGGGGGCAGTGGTGTCGTTGGGAAATCAAAAAGTCAGGTTACCGGATACCTAAAATCCAAAATTTTCGGATACCGGATACCCAAAATGAAAAATCTCGGATACCAGGGGGTTGCTCCCTAAAATAAAAAACCTCGGATACCCAGCCAGTGGGGTTGTTCAAAAAAGGTCAATTTTTTTAGAGGAAAATCGAGCAAAATCGGTGTTGAAACCGTAAAAAATGGTCATTTTGGCGGTTATGCTTGCGCCAGCAAGCGATTTTGAGCATTTTGGAGGTAAAAATGGGCGATTTTTACGGTTTTCGGAAAAATTTTAGGGTAGGATACCCCTGGACTAAAAGTCAGGATACCGGATACCCCTGGGTGAAAAAATCAAGATACCGGATACCAGTGTAGTACTTGGTCAGGGTGTTGACGATAGATAGATTGGGACCCGAAATGTGTTGACGATAGATAGATGACCCAAGTCCGAAATCTGGGGGGTGGTCGACCCAAACTTGTTGACGATAGATAGATGGTGGTGGGGGGGTCGCCAAAAATCAAGGTATAGCATAGTGTACAAAGTAGGTAATAATGTGTAAATATTAATGAAAATGTACTTAGATGTACTAAATCCGCGTGTAGCGTGCGATTTTTTGCCTATTTGGGACAAAAAATACCGATTTTGAGCCAATTTGAGGCAAAAATACCCATTTTGGGGTCGAAATGTGTTGACGATAGATAGATTGTTCCCAGAATTTGTTGACGATAGATAGATTTGCCCATAAGTGTTGACGATAGATAGATGAAATCAAAAAGTGTTGACGATAGATAGATGAATTTGGGGGGGACCCCCCACAAGTACTACCCTGCCGGATACTAGGGGTAACCCCCTTCCCCCCCAACTACACCACTGTCTGGGGGTATCTTGAGTAACTCCGAAAACTTCCCCCTAGGGTATCTTGGGCCGATTGGCCTGCCACCACCCACACTGGTACAGACAACCTGGTGCTGGTATCAAATGGTGCTTTAACACACATGATCATCAAAACGGTGCATAATTACACAACTAGCTACCGACTAAGGTGGGCCTGAAGAAAATATTTCTTGGCTTTCGACTGGTGCAGTATCTCTCCCGAGTTTCCTCATTTGTACCTGCAAAAGCGCCATCTTTGGTAAAAAATTGGCCAAAAATCGACCAAAAGTTACTAAAGGTGCAAAAATACGCGCGCCACGCCTGATTTGTGGCTTGTGCACATATTAACCTATAAAAATCCAGCCCGGTGAAACTAGTATGATACAGTAGCTCCCCCTAAACACCAGCTCAACTGCTGGGTCACAAGTCCTAGTAAGGTGAGAACCGTTAGTCCGCGGTACCTGGGCCGTCCGTCCATGGCTGATGACGGAACGGTCAGACCATCTGGAAACCCACCAGAAGATCTGACTACCCCTACAAAGGGGCGGCGACCATGGACGGCCGATGTCAGCTGTGCGCTAGATGCATTAATGACAAGGCAACATAACAACCGTGGAAAACCTCTGCCCAATAATAGTAGCAAGTGTACTGAGCACTAAGGCTTGATTAAGAACTTGATATGATAACTTGCAGGAAACAACATCGCTCAACAACCGCATTGTCTCCACGAACGCTTGAGCAGCTGTGGATCGACAACCGGCTGAAGAACAAAACATCTTTACGTTGGTATATCAACTAGGAGTATAAAATGTATATCACCTGTGATAACTGCACACAAACACACCTGCATCACCAAAGCTGCATAGCAAATAATGACGTCATTATGACGAGCAGAATAACACTTTGAACACAAACTTCTCGCGCGTCGCCTGCGATACGCAGGTATTCAAATATGCTTTAATAACAGTAATGGGGCTAAAAAAATAATAGGCAAAATAACATAGCGCCGGGAAAGAAGCGTTGTAATGGTAAGACCAACGTGGACCCAAATCTTCCAACCAAACGAAAAAACTATGGGAAAAAAGTCCTTTACAGAATGCCCCCAGTCCCGCGCAAAAAGGGGCTTCACAATCACGCGGAAGACTATCGCAGTGTTTGCGCTTGGACAGTGCGGTGGTTTGGCTACAAGCAATTCTGAAGAAATGGAGATGAAGGGTATGAAAGCAGGTCTGTTTTATTTTTATTTTTATATCTTTGCTCTACGATTTGTCCCGTGCTGGGCTGAGGTAAGCACGGGTATATCAACGACGTCCGAGGTGCCAGACGCCATGGACGCTGCTCAAAAACATAGCAAATTGTGGTATTTGGTACATATAACATGACTGCGTCAACTGACATTGTGCAAATAAACCTACAACACTGCAAAGGGGCATCGGCCGTAAAGGCAGTCTACGGGAGGTTGTCACTCAGCCCCTGAATACCGTAACCCACCGCAAGCAAGATCGTTGCGAGACCCATGCTGATCGCTGCTTATCGACACGTGTATTAGCGGCAGCAAGCTGGAAATTGTCATCGTGCGCGTCGATCACCAAAACTTGGAATTGTTAGTTGGTGTTCGCGCTAACACGCAAAACATAGATAAAAAACAAAATGGTCTCGACACGATCCTTGCCGATCAAAATTACGGTGGGTTACGGTATTCGGGGGCTGAGTGACAACCTCCCGTAGACTGCCTTTACTGTTCCGAACCCTAAGCAAGCTTAAACAATCAATCGTTCTGATTCAGTAACCGTGGGTGAGACACAACCAAATCCTGGGTCTGAGCAGTAAAATGGGAGATGCCCGAGTGATGTTTCACCGAGGGCATGCGTAATTACCAAGAATGTTAAGGCCTTTAAGCTTAACTTCCTGTCCAAGCGGGATGTAGTAGCTGTGGAGACCGAGATAAGCATTCATCGGAAAACTAGAAAAATAATCGTCGTTTCTGCGTACATGGCTCACGAACTCCCTGTTCCAGGCCCTGACCTGATCGCCGTGGTCAACTACGCCAAACGTGTCAAACAACCGATAATCTTGGGATGTGACTCAAACGCACACCATCAAGTGTGGGGGAGCACCAATATCAATAAAAGAGGTGAGATGCTACTCGAATACCTGATTAGCACTGACCTGATGATTATGAACGTCGGCAATGTGCCAACATTTGTCAATAAAAGACAAATGGAGGTACTAGACATAACACTTGCCTCCCAGGAGGTGGCACCGCTAATAACAAAATGGAGTGTTTCTGATAAGGAGACTCTATCTGATCACAAATATCTAATGTGTAGGCTCACAAGTGACAAACCAGAGCCAACATATAGACGAAATCCACGCAAAACAGACTGGGATCATTTTCGATCTAAAATCTCTGAATCTGGGCTGAAAGGCGAACCGCCAACAAGCACAGAGCACATAGAAAACTTGGTGCAAAAAACAACCGACACGATAATGAGCTCTTTTGAAGCCAGCTGTCCCTATAAGAAAGTCAGGCAAGACTATAATGTCCCCTGGTGGTCAAAAAAACTAGAAAAACTGAGGAAGAAACTAAGGTGTTTGGAACGCAATGCCAAAAAGTCCCGCAATGCCAAAAACATCTATTGGAGGGACTATTGGCAGGAATATAGAGATTGCGCTGGAGAATACCAGCGCGAAATAAGGCAATCCAGATCAGGGGGATTCAAAAACGCCTGCTCTGAGATCCACAGCACACATGAAACATCACGAATATTTAAGATGATGACAACCCCCCCCCCCAACAGCACCGTTGGGCATGCTCTCAAAAATGGGAGGCGGAAACACTGCCTCGGCAACAGAAACACTCCAATATTTGCTAGAAACTCACTTTCCTGGGAGTTCTTCAACAAATAAAGCTGCACCGCCCACTCCTACTTCAGAATTCGGTCGCTCGGACGACTGGAGGCTGGCAGAGGAAATTGTGAGCGAAAACAAAGTCGAATGGGCGATAAAAACATTCAGGCCATATAAAGCTGCAGGTGAGGATGGGATTTTTCCAGCTCTTTTACAACAAGGACTGGTGGAACTGAAACCTACACTCACTTTGATGTTTCAATCATGTTTGGCATGGGCATACATGCCAAAAATGTGGAAAAAAGCAAAAGTAATCTTCATACCAAAACCCGGTAAGGAAGATTACTCTCAGGCAAAATCGTTTAGACCAATAAGTCTGACCTCGTTCATGCTGAAAACGCTAGAACGATTAGTAGACAGCTTCATAAGAGAGAATGTTTTGAAAAACATTCCGATACACCCGAACCAACATGCTTACCAGGCCGGTAAATCCACAGAAACAGCACTTCACTGTGTAGTTTCTAGATTGGAACAAGCGGTCATGGTAAAAAAACAATACTGTATTGGAGCTTTCATAGATGTGGAGGGAGCGTTTGATAACGCGCCCTTCGCGCTGATCAAATCTGAGCTCAAACGGAGACATGTTCCCAGCCCTATCAGAGCGTGGATTGCTCAGATGCTGGAAACAAGAACAGTCCAGGTTGAATTAAATGGTGAAAAATTAGGAGCTATAACCACAAGGGGATGCGCACAGGGAGGAGTCCTGTCACCCCTGATCTGGTGTTTAATAATGGACAAGCTTATTCTTGAAATCTTGACCAAAACCAACCTCTATATCCAAGCCTATGCTGATGATGCAGTCCTGCTAGCAAGCGGCACTGATCTTTCGCAACTATGTGCTGATATGCAGGAAGGACTAAACGTTGCAGCTACATGGTGTCATAATAACGGGTTCAGAGTGAATCCTGATAAAACAGAAGTGGTCGTTTTTACCAAAAAACGACTACGCATCGGCGTACAGCCGATAAAAATAGGAAACAAAGTGATAAAAATGACAGAAACCGTAAAGTTTCTGGGCATAACCATAGATAGTAAGCTAACCTGGCGTCAACACATAGAAAAACAGTGTAAAAAAGCAACCATCAGTTTGTTTCAATGCAGAAGGATTGCTAGTGGAAACTGGGGATTGCAGCCAAGAGTATGCCTCTGGGTGTATAACTGTGTCATAAAACCTATGCTGCTATATGGCTCGGTCGTATGGTGGCAAAGAACGAACTTAATCACTGTGAAAAAGCTGCTAGGGAAGGTGCAACGCCTAGGCTGCCTTTTCATTACAGGTGCTTTCAAATCAACACCGACGGCTGCGCTTGAAACATTACTGTGTCTGGCGCCGCTGGATCTGGTCGCAAAATCACAAGCGATGCTGTGTGCGTCGCGGCTGGTAAACACAGGTATGTGGGATACGGTGACTGGGGCAAAAACTAGTCATACCTGCATAGTAGACGAAATAGCCGAGAATGTTCCAGTCCTGGCTATGCCCAGGGACAGGATGGTTAAAAAACTAAATTTCCATGATGCCTACAAAGTAGACATCAGAGACAAAACGTTTTTCGAAGAATATGGTGCCAATTGGGTCGAAAATCATGCGGGCATTAAGGTTTTTACCGATGGTGCGAAGCATGTGATAAATGGGTGCACTGGAGCGGGAGTAGCGCTTCGGGACACTAACAAAAGCTTCGGCCTGGGGCAAAATGCAACTGTCTATCAGGCTGAAACATTTGCCATTCTGAAAGCTGCAGAACAGCTGCAGAGCCAACTAATTAGGCGCAACGAAATAACGATCTTCAGCGACTGCAGATCTGCTCTACAATCCCTAAAACGATGTGAAACAACATCGAAATTGGTGCAAGAATGCCGTGATAAGCTGAACGAGGTTGGTTCAGAGAATCACTTGTCCTTGAAATGGATACCGGGGCACTCGGGCATCGAGGGAAACATGAGAGCGGATGAATTGGCCAGGAAAGGCCGGTACAAACCGCTCCAAGGACCAGAGCCAGCCCTAGGTTTGGCTTCGAGCGTATGCAAGAGGAGCGTAAAACGCTGGCTCCTGGAGGGCCTGCAAAACAAATGGATGTCTGAGTCCAGCTGCAGACAGAGCAAACTGTTTATTAAAAATGTTGATATCTATAAAACAAAGGCCCTGCTGTCCCTAAACAGACAACAACTCAGGAACATAGTGGGGGTGTTCACTGGACACTGTGCTGTGAGTAAACACCTGCACATAATAGGTCTTGCGGACAGTCCGACCTGCGATGCATGCGGGCTCGATGCAGAATCAGCCGAACATTATATCTGCACATGTAGCACGTACAGGCATATCCGAGCAGAATTGCTTGGTGGTCAAACAGTGACTTGTGAAGATGTACAAGACATGAAAGTGCAGTATATTGCAGCTTTTATAAAGCGAACACAGCGTTTCGAACAAGCAGAGGAATAGACAACCTAATCCTTTGAAGCAACTGGCGCAAAAAACATAGCTCTTGTATTTTTCACTTCATTTTGCAGGATCAACGCAGCCATTTTCTCATGGGCAAGGTGCAATAATCGCAAACTAACGCGATTCAAGCATTTGGAAGTGCAAACTTTCTGGCCCACTGAAACTACTACTACCCCCTAAACAGTCTCCCCCAACGACCACTCCCAAAATGAGTTTCACCCAAACAAATAGTGAGGTGTGGAGGGTACAGTCTCCCTCTCTTTTTGGCCTCAGGATAGAGCAGTGTAGTGGCAGGCCCATGTGTGCGAGGTATGATGCGGGGTTGGGACCGGAGGTATGATATGAGAGGTTATGGTATGAGAGGCATGATTTTGGTCACTCAAAAAGGTATAAATACACCGTTTTTAGCACACACTTTTGGCAGGTAAGTTCTCAAACGCTCCGCCAGCCCATGTGGTTCCTGGGGGGAGGGAGCCCTCGGGTATGCTATATCCCCCTCCGGGTACACTCTCTCCCCCGTTGCCTAAAGCAGGGAGGTATACTAACCGCCGCTCCGAAAAAATGGGTAGGTGCGTCAAGTGAAATTGCGGAAAAATTGGGAGAGATACCGTACCAGAGGGGAGTGCTGTACCTTTGGGGGCCCCTCCCCGCCCAACCACAGCACTTCAGTTAAAGGGCTCGGGACACAACCGAAGGAAGGGCAGCAGAGCGCAGCGCCAAAAATCGGCCACATTTTTCGAAAACACAAGTTTGTCTCTAAATTTTGAGGCCGCGCTTCGTGTTGCAGAAATGAAAATGCAATAGAAAAATAGAGCATTTTCGAAAGTACCAGAAAATAAGGTTTTTAAATTTGGAAGCACTTAGATAGCGGCGTGACAGGCCGAAAAAGACCTAAAAATTGCCACTAAACTGCATAGTTGCATTCATTGACGGAAATGTGATGTAAATAAGCCACGTATTGCATTGCATTTGAAACAAGAAAGTCAGATAAACGCACAGTCCAACAATCTAGACGAGTTTCAAGACTTCAAACCCCATGGTCCGGCTGCTGCAGCCATGCCAGCCTGAATGAGAAATTTAGCTATAAGTCGTTGCTGTTAAAGAATATTGCACATTTGATAGCATCAAACGATGTAGCTTCAACGTAGCTATCGAACGATATATAACATGCCCATACTATCTCTTGCTATGGACAAGAAACGGTCAAAATTCCGAAATCGCACACGGTGACGTGACGGTTCATTCCAGAATCGTCAAAAAAGCAATTTTTTAACCTCTGTCCGTAAGCGCAAGAATTTATTGGGGCTTGTTATATATCATTCGAAAGCTAATCCCGAGATACATTGTTTGATGCTATCACATTTACAATACCTGTTAACAATAAGCATTTATAGCTGAATATCTTATTCAGGTTAGTATGGCTGCCCCGAGAGATATGCAGACCTTGGGGTTTTCGGACCTCGATAGGTTGTTAAACCAGACGTTTCTGTCACTTTTTTGTTTCGAATCCGATACAATCTGTGGCCTTTATGTGTCACAATTCTGGCGATGAATGTAACCACCTAATTTAGCGGCAATTTAATGGATTTTTAGGCCTGTCACGGAGCTAGCCATGAGTTAAAAAATTTGAAAACCTTATTTTCTGGTACTTTCGACTATGCTCTATTTCCCCATTGCATTCTTATTTCCGCAGCGCTTAGCGTGGCCTCAAGATTTAGGGACAAACTTCTGTTCTCGAAAAATAAGGCCGATTTTTGGAACGTTTCGTGCCCTCACCGTGTGAAGCAATGCTTTGAGCGACTGAAGTTGTGATGGTAAGCTATTCAGAAGCTGTTGCACTCCTATCCACGTGTTACTTGACCTTCAACTCATTTGGGGTTTCTGCACCGGTCGTTCCAATTTGTGCAAAAATCCACTTTTTTCTGGAACGAAAAGTCGCTCTACCAAGAGATAGTGAATCTCCAAGGAGCTTAAAATTTGTGCGTGACATAGGCTGTCGGAATGCTTTCCAACGGTATGTAACAATAATATGTCCTGCTACCTTTCCTTCGGTTATGTCCCGAGCCCTTTAACTACTAAGCACTAACCAGATAGCCTCGCCCGTTTTGTACACTCCCATTCGTCCAGCTGGTGCTCCTACTTGCGACGTAATTTTGACGACCGATAAGTTGTTGACAAGCACGCGACCAGCAGCACCGGCAGTCGCCGCCAGACCGAAGCTCACCACCGGATTCAGTCGCGCGTCCGATGCGTCGCGCATTTTCGGTCCTTCTTGGGCGCGGGCTGGCTGGACTTAACGCGAAGATACTTGTACTTGTCTTTGTCTGTTTCGTTTGTTGTTTAAACGGACCGGTGTGCCATAATCAAGGTCACCGCTACATTTTCAAACTTTTCTGCGAAGCTCTATCGCGGAAGTTCGTCTTATTCTACAATTTTTCCACCAATACGCTCTATCCAGAGATCAGGAACGGGCCGGGCTACCTCGGCTCTGAGGTGCCAAAAAGTAAAGAAAAAGAAAAGAAAAGAAAAGTCCAAAATGGCAAAAAATGTTAAAATTTTCTTTGCAAAAATTAATCGATGTTTCATAGGGCGCGCCCAGATAAGATCCGAAACCCGAACATACGAAACATTTTAGGTCGTATTTATACAGAATGAAACTCACAGCATCAGTGCACACGGTTATGGAAAACAAAATGTTTGCATGTTCGGGTTTCGGGTTTTTCAGCTATTGATATGGTAAATTTCCAAATTCGCTGTCGCACAGTAAAGTACGCCCCATAGTTAATGTCAGGTTCTAAACCCGAAAATCAGCTTGTGAAACATTCGGACAGCCAACACACACGCAGCTTGCCAGCCAGCCAGGCAGCTGCGCGCAATGTTTCAGAACCGCGCATGGTTAGCGTTCGGGTTAATAACTTGACATTAACTATGGGGCGTATTTTACTGTGCGGCAGCGAATTTGGAAATTTACCATATCAACGCAATTTTCCGAAACCCGAACATGCGAAACATTTTCCCTTCAGAACAATGTGCACTGATTCTGGGCGCTACATGCTAATATAAATACGATCTAAAATGTTTCGTATGTTCGGGTTTCGGGTCTATCTGTACGAGTCCATAACTAGGGCGTGAGACAGCTAGGGGTGATATGATGATTAATCAACTATGCGCGAAGCGCAATATTTTTGAGAATTGGGCTCTGAAATGCGGGTTTTTGGCTTGAATTTTAGATAAAGGGCCGGCGCCGGACCGGTCGTTCAATTAATGGGGGGATTCTATTTCCGACAATACGGTAGTGCCCTGTTCACCGTGAAAGAAAGTTTTTTCTGGTAAAAACGGAAAAACCGTTTTTTCCGAAGCCAGAAAAATTTCTTAAATTACCAGCAATTACTTATTTTTTTACAGAAAAATGTTTTTGTCTAAAATGGCAAAAAAATTCTCTTGAGGGACCGAAACTGGGGCCGTAATTCACCGACCGGTGGACCGCTGACCGGTACTTTTGCTTTTGACTACGGTAAGTTGCGGTAGATTGCCGTGCGGAAGGATCTGCAACAGAGGTCGCAATCGGGCCGGGTTTGGCCGGCCCGGCCCGGCCCGAACTCCCAAATCTCCGGCCCGGCCCGGCCCGCGCCAAAAGCCCAAAATCGCGGCCCGGCCCAGCCCATTTTTGTCTAAATTGGCGTTTTAGAGCACATTTTCATCAAAATTTAGACATAAAAAATTTTGTTCCCCCCTAGCTCGGCCGGTACAGCAGGTAGGTTGATTGCACGCTTGGGTAGCCACACCACTGATTGTTTTCCATGAAAAAGTCGTCAGATAGACAATACTGATCACTTACTTCCCGAATCCGTCAGAAATTTTGGTATTTTTTGACAAAAAAACTCTACTTTTTCAGTAAAATAAGTCACTTCAGAAGCTTCGGGCCGGGGTACCCGGACCGGCCCGACCCTCCAAATCTCCGGCCCGGCCCGGCCCGAGCCAAAAGCTCAAAATCGCGGCCCGGCCCAGCCCGATTGCGACCTCTGATCTGCAAACTGGAGCGGGGGGGGGGGGGGGGGGGCAAGGTACAGTAGGTCAGTGTAGTGGCAGGCAAATGGTTGCAAGGTACCCTTGGGGGGGGGGGGGGATGGATCCAGATGGTTGCAAGGTACCCCCTACCCAGCCTCCGGGAAGGTTGCAAGGTACCCCTGAGGTCCGAAAAAAGGGTGTTTTTTGCATGCATTATACTGCAAATTTGGCCGAAAAATAGGTACTTTTTTGCATTTTGGCCGAAAATTTGCCTAAAATACCTATTATATGGAGGTTTGCGCGCGGAGCGCGCGAATTTTGGGGTTTTGAGGTCGAAAAACACCCATTTTTGCCTATAAAAACCATAAATTGATGGTTGCAAGGTACCCTCCGGGGTGGTTGCAAGGTACCTACCCGTACCCTTCCCCCCCATCCCCCCCCCAAGGGGTGGTTGCAAGGTACCTACTCCTTAGGGGGGGGGGAATCCCCCCCATCCCCCCCCCAGCCACTACACTGCAGTAGGTAGCCCGACGGCTGGCACAGTAAGTGGCTATTTTTGGCTCAAAACGGTATAAAATCGGTATTTTTCACTCCATCCAAATAGGCGAAAAATCGCGCGCTACGCGCGAAATTAGCGTTTTAGAGACATTTTCATCAAAATTTCGACCTAAAAAATTTTCTCCCCCCCCCCTAGCTCGGCCGGTACAGTAGGTAGGTTGCCGCATGCCGCCCCACATTTTTGGTGGTACAGTAGGTTGCCGCCCCGCCTGGGTAGCTACACCACTGCCTGCCGGGCCGAAAACGGGCTGTATCTCTCTAGAGGAGATAACAATCTTTAAACCGGGCAACCGGATATCGCATGCTCTCAGAATCCGGCCTTTCGCAATAAAATGTGACTATATACGATGAGTGATCACAAAAACATCGTTCAAACAAAATGAAATGCGTTTTCATTGTGAGAATTAATTTTTAAAAATTTGCTTTCGGGAACAAACTCGAGCTTGTGCCGACTTACGCTCCCCCTTTTGATCAGGCAACGGCCGACCATTTAGTAGGGTATCCCACCAGCTCGTCAACCAACAGCCACGTGTGAAATGTTTCACAAAGGTTTCATGTGTCAGCGAGCTGGTTCTTGTCTCAGTCTCACTGCCTTTCATGATCAAAAGGGTGAGCGTAAGTCGGCACAAGCTCGCGTTTGTTCCTGAAAGCAACTTTTCAAAGATAAATTCTGACAGTTTTAACGTGGTTTATCTCGTTTGATCGTTGTTTTTGTGACCGTTGGACATAAACAGTCCAACTGCGTAGTAAAGGACGACGTTAACGACCGACGCTAGAATGCCTGACCGACGCAGGTTTTGCCTGTATTCTGAAGGGCGGTAATTTGAAAGAGAGATTCGAAAATTCCGAAGTGGAGGGAGTGGATCAAATTTGTGATTCTGTCTCAAAATCCGTTATAGAAAGAAATATTAAGATTTATAGATAGTTAAATGTTTCAATAGTGTTAAAATATTAATTGCATGTGATTCTGGAATGATACGGCACCAAATGAAGAGTGTTTGACGAATTTCCTGCATTCGGTCGGTTCGCATGGATTATTTGCTTCTGAAGGTGCAGAATAAGCATCAATAATCTCTAAAATAAAAATCGTACACAGAGGAAAGCAATTAGTACACATCTTGTGCATATTTTGCAAGATTTTCCAGTTTTCCGGAGAGTTTTGTCTGCAAACGGAGTTTTACCCTAGTTTTCTTGCTTAAACAGCGATTTCTCGTGCACCCGATCATCTGCAACGAATGCACTGTAAAATTTTATCGATTCTGCATCGGTTCCAGTGCTTCATAATAAATATTGATCGAAATATATGAGTAAACGTTCGTAATTTTTCATTTATGCGTAAATTGGGAAACGCCAGTCGGGTGAAGCGTCTTTCCCCTTGATCCCTGCACGACGCATGCTGGACGCAAGATGTGGAGGAAGACTTGCTGGACGCATTGAGTGGAGGAAGGAAAAAAGAGATGCCCCAGTTCCCAGTCTAAGCATGGCGAGTGAAACATTGTCAGAAAAGTTCTTCCGAACTTCGCAATTTTCCCCACAGCCTCTTTCCAGCTACATTTCAAGCGAGAAAACTATTTCTTGATCTTTTTCATAGAGAACGGGAGGAAAACGTCAACAAGACAAAACTTCAGTATTTTCGGTCGAACTGGGTGTCGATTGGATCGGGCAGGTTTTGGAGCGTCTGATGTTTCACACAAATGATCATCTTGTTGTTTGACGGATCTGTGATGTTTCATCAGACTCATGATGGTGTACAACCCTGGACCTGAAATTATAAAGCAACCAAACTTTGGCACGTGAACGATTCGATAGCCAGCAAGCAGGAAGCGTCACAGAAAATGGCAGCACGGCAAAACGAGCACGTGGGACGACAAAAAAGATCATTGTGGACAACCTTCCAAGCAATTTTACGATCTTGTTTGTGAGCATCTTGCAAAAGAAACAAAATGAGACGGATTCACTGATACAGGGCAGTCAATTCGGAAGATTTATAGAAATCAAAGGTAACTGGATTGACACACTCAATGCAGTAATAATTTAAAGGGTCTCCGCCATATATACGCGACCAAAACCAATCTCAATGAGACTTGACACCGTAAGTGGGCTTGGTCCAAAACACTCATGGCCAAGAAATTTTTTTCCCCATATCAGCTCCCTATCTGAGCCAGGGGGGCTGAAAGGTAAAAAATTTGACCATACCTCAGCACCTTTAAATTGAAGTATCGATCTGTTTCGCATGTTCTTAGTGTGCAGTTTGATCACAAATCTTTCACAGACGTCTTGGCACTAATTTAGAACCACATTCACTTTTTTGGCACTACCACAGCTCGCGCTATTTTGCCAAAACCACGTAAATTTTAACAAAACAAATTTTCCGTTGTATTTTTGGGTACATAGAAAGCACACAGAGTTTTTATATACAGCAGGCAAAAAAGTCCGTATATCATGCTATTCAAGCGATCAATGTCCAATTTTCCACCGCTGATAAGTTCCGACAAGAGCTCGCTCAACTGCGGTGAGTCTCAACTTTTTTGCCTTTTTCTGGGGACCCCAAGCACAGTTCTATCTCATATTTTCCTATTTTAATAACAATGTACCGAGGTGATATATGGCACGCCAGATAGTACAAATATAAATGTTATTAATTATGTGCAAATCGAGGTTGGTCCAGCTGGATCCTTGGAGGTGCGAGCAATAAATTAATTTTACACAAAATTCATAATTTTAGCAAATTTTCTCTTCCGTCGTATTTGTAGCCTACGTAGAGTTGTGACGGAATTGTGGCCTTTGCTGTCCGATGAAGCCCCAACGTTGTTGTTATTTATCGATCAAAATCCAAAATTCTAGTTCGAACGTATCTTGAGAAAAATCGTGTTAATTGAAGGCATCGAACACGCTGGTCCGGTTGTAAGCCCGGTTGTAATTCCAAGTCCAACGCATGGACCTCAATTAACACGATTTTTCTCAAGATACGTTACAGCTATAATTTTGAATTTTGATCGATAAACAAGAAAAATGTTGGGGCTTCATCGGACAGTAAAGGCCACGTATCCGCCGGAACTGTAAGTAGGCTAAAAATATGACGAAAGCTAAAATTTGCTGAAATTGCGAATTTTGTGTAAAATTCATCTATTGCTCGTACCTCCAAGGATGCAGATGGACCAACCTAGATTTGCACATAATTAACAGCAATTGTGCTTTTACTATCTGGCGTGCCATATGTCAGCTCAGTACATTGTCATTAAAACAGGAAGATATGAGATAGAAGTGTGCTTGGGGTCCCCAGAAAAAGGCAAAAAGGTAGCGGTTCACCGCAGTTGAGCGAGCTTTTGTCGAAACTTATCAGCGGTCGAAAATTGGTCATTGATCGCTTGAACAGTATGATATACGGGCTTTTTTGCCTGCTGCATATAAAAACTCTGTGTGCTTTCCATGTGACCCAAAAATACAACGGAAAATTTGTTTTGTTAAAATTTACGTGGTTTTGGCAAAATAGCGGGAGCTGTTATAGTGCCAAAAAAGTGAATGTGGTTCTAAATTAGTGCCAAGACGTCTACGAAAGATTTGTGACCAAACTGCACACTAAGAACATGTGAAACAGATCGATATTTTAATTTGAAGGTGCTGAGGTAGGGTCAAATTTTTTTACCTTTCGGCCCTCCTGGCTCAGACAGGGAGCTGATATGGGAAAAAAAATTTCCTGGTCGTGAGTGTTTTGGACCAAGCCCACTCACTGTGCCAAGTCTCATTGAGATTGGTTTCGGTCGCGTATATATGGCGGAGACCCTTTAAACGCACACGTTTTACGGCAACAAAAGACAAAAATACAGGAGATCAAAAAAACACGGTGTCGGCATCGTCCGGCAATCGATTCTGTTTCAATGCGCGTTCTTCGTTAGCCAACTGTTTCAACAGGAACAACAGCAATTCGTTGTGCTCGCGTTTGTACGTCAGGTAACGGGCGAACGTCTGACAATGGTGAAATTGTAATCAAACGTCTGTTCTTAGATTTGGACGCCCTTCGCACTGACGACGAACTGGTGCACCGTGAAAGTAGGACCACCAAAACTCGGTATCATTCGAGGAGTAAACTAACCCGTGGTTGGATCTGCCTTTTTTGCTGGTCGATCGGGTCGATCAACCAAATACAAAAGTCACATGACCAAGGCAAATCCGACCAGAGTTCGATAGAGCATCAAGTAGAATGAGCAAGCAATGAACGCATCCAACATTGTGCGAATGGCCAAATTGACGTCGTCCTCAATCACAAACTGTCGCAAATGCATCTTGGCGTGCGCCTCCGACATTCGCACCAACGATTCAACGTGACGCACTGTGATCGGCACGCTGCCAGTCGACTGGAAATGTAAAACAAGAACAATCTACGGATATAATACATACGCACAGCTATGCATGCACCCAGCATACACGCACACGAACGTGCTGCAGTATGTATTTGGAATAGATTGCTGTCTTCGTAAGGCTATGTGCCTACGAGGCTACACACCTATTATTTCGAGGCACTCAACGTACAACGGGGTGCCCGTGCCACCAACGCTTTGAAAACACAGGCCAAACCCATCAGAAATCTTCAAGAGTAATACCATGGAGGGATACGCACCGCAAGTGAACAAAACTCATACTTAACAGCATGAAACCCACAAAAAACAGCAGTACACCTACCATTGACTCACGCCGCAAGTCCGAGCACAATTTGCCCACTTTCTCTTTGGGCAGATCGGTCAATTTCGGATGGATGTTGTCCCGCGCGTACTGTATGTATTTGCGCAATATTCCTTGTGGGATCAACTCTACACCCAGACGCTCGTCGACGCGCACCTGCAATACAATCAGTCAGACAGGACAGCGTGGATTTTTTTGCACACATCTTCGTGCGATAGTCAGAACCAGGCACATGTGCGTGTGGAGCATCGTGCTGCTATTCGCACGGATGACTCGGTGGCTGCAACGTTCAACTGTCAAACGTTCAGCACCCGTCTGCAAGCGAAACCGGTCGAAATGACCACCAACAACGTAACCAACAACAAAAAAACGTGACACCAGAGAGTGAAAGCAAGCAATTGGTGTGTTACCCACCTCTTCCTCTTCCTGTTCCATCTTGTCCTCCTCATCATCCTTTCGCAATCCCAACGTCTCCAAGTCGTCACCATCCAACAATTGTCGCATTTTCACTGGATCCGGATGATGTCGTCGATGGCTGTTCACTACGAAACGCGCCAGACGTTCGTCCTGTAAAATAATAAGTGGATTTTTTCACTATAATTTCAAATTCAGTTTTGTTCGTTTTCACCGATCGATACCACCAATTTAGACAAGCGGAACTCCTACGTTGGTAAAAAATCCTGGTATTAGTATATCTCAAAGTGCCGTTAAAATACATGAAGTCATGCAACATCTCAAGAACGATGGGATCACTAAGCTTGAGACCAAGCCCTGATCTGATGACACAACGGCAATCACAGTTGCTCCATAGACTGCATAAAAACAAATCACTTTAGTTTGTTTGTGCCCGCAGAAACATGCTAAAATTCCAACCTCAACCGGGTCGACAGTATCCCTGACGACACAGAGCACATCGAAACGCAACAGGATCGGTTCGGACAAATCGACTTTTCGGCGATCGTGCGTGATGGATCATAACGGCCACTGAGTGGATTCGCAGCCGCGATTACGGTACATCTGACAAATGCGAACAACAATAAGATGAGTGAATTTTAAAAATTGGTAATTTGTTGTATCAGAAAAGAAAGACTCGTGAGCTATAGTCTGTTGATTATATTTCGACATAGTGTATAAGCCCCATTCAGCGATGTTTGGAGCGGGCTGGGTCGACGCCATTCTAAATGAATGTTTCAAGCATTGCTAACTCAGGTAAAAGACCGATTGAACATTGCTTGCCGCGTGGCGCAAAAACACGTGGCCTGTCATCGCACAGCACCAACAATGTTCAATGGCTCTGCGAATGAGTTGGCAATGCCTGAAACATTCATTTAGAATGGCGTCGACCCAGCCCGCTCCAAACATCGCTGAATGGGGCTTATACACTATGTCGAAATATAATCAACAGACTATACCTGGCCTGCAACGACGTAACAATGCCGGCCATCGAGATTGAAATCGACGGTTGTTCCATGGACTCGTCGATCTTGGTCATTCATCTGGAGGTACAAACAGGTTGGTGTGTCCCACGTGAAACGTTATCAGTCTACGTTTAATACGAATGTATCTATTTTATTTAGATTGACAAACCTTGTCACATTCATCAATCAGACAGACTCCTTTATCAGCCAGCACCAAAGCACCAGGTTCCAGCGTCCACTCCCTCGTCACTGGATGACGTTGCACATAGGCTGAAAAGCGTGTGGTGGTGGTCGATCATGTACATCAAACACATTTTGATTCTACATTTTGACAAAATACACAAAAACGTGTAAGGCGTCGAGGCATGACATCCATAAATCCCACCTGTCAAGCCAACAGCACTGGCGCCTTGCCCGGTTGTGAGCACGGATCGTGGTGCCACTTGACTGACGTAACGCAGAAACTGTGACTTGGCCGTGCCGGGAGAACAGCACAACAGAACGTTGATATCGCCGCGCACTCGGTGTTTTTGACCTGAAACATAGTTGCGGACTGCGTGAGTGTGACCGACCGAATTATAAAATTTCACAAGATATCTATTTCTGAACTCATTCCAAGATGAGTGATTCCCGAAAGTGACCTACCGGGATTTTTCGACTCTCCACCGAACAGCGCCAGCGCCAATCCTCGTTTGATCTCGTCGTGGCCATAGATGTATTTGTGCGATGCTGGCGAATAGACGGGTGGCGATTTGGGGGTCTTTGGAGAGTTCGCGGATAGCCTGTCATGTTTTTGGATGAATCCATGATAGCTCAGTCAGATACGGATATCGAATTACAATCATAGGGTGATACCTTGACATCATCATCTGTCAGAGCTGATGCAGACTGTTTGTCTTCCTTCTTCACCACATGATTCGCAATGATCACCGTCGAGAAGACCGGGAAACCCTGTTTCGTGTTCATCGATCCATCGTAATTGTTCGTGTAAATGCCCGTCAACTCCTGAGTTAAAAATTCGAAATGCACATTTTAGAAATACGAGATACTCACGTCATATGTCACAAACTGTCTGATCTGGGTAAAAAAATAACAACAAGAACACGAAGTACTTATCCCAACTCACAATTTCATCACCCGGCTTGCACGTGTCGCACAGATCACCCAGCAGTACCACCTCCTTAGAACGCGGCAAACGACCGGCAGCCACAGCATTGGGACTCTCTTGGATGGTGGCACGTTGGTAGTTCTCATCTCATAGACCGTCTGTAACGACCGCATTGTGCTGCTTTAACTAAGACTGCAGTCGGTTGAATTTTCAGATCAAACTGATTCACCGCCACTTGTTCCTGATTAATTTCAAGCGGTCCTCCCGATTGACATTCTGGGCAAATGCTTGGCTTGGTTTCCTCGTTCTGTCGTTGCACGAACGGCCCGAGCACACAGCCACATTTGGTGCAGTCGTACTTGATGACCGACAGTTGGGGTAAAATGCCTGAATTATTGCGCTATTATTTTGCAGCAATGAATTAGATCAGACCACTTCAGTGTTATGATTAGATTCATCTAAAATGAAGAAATGCATATTTTCTAAACGTACCAGTTGTGGTCGTCACAACGCCGTTGTTTTGATCAACTGATTCAAATGCAATTCGCGCAACAAACGAATATCCTCGACCACCGGCAGATCGGCGATTCCAACATTGATCTTGCCGACGATGCGGTTATATTTTGGGGTATTTCTTGAACACAACCTCGGTCGTCGCTCTGTCCAGACATTCCAGTACCTAACTCCAAATGTTGTTTGTTTTCAATATTTGGGTGCAACTGCGTTCATCTTAAAACGACTTTTTGATAAGCCCAGCCACAAATTGCAATCACGTACGAATCAAACAAACTTCAGCGGGCGCTTCGGGCAAGAAATAGGCGACTCGCTGTTCACCGTTGACCGACGCAATATCGCCATAGCTGATCACCAAGGACTGTTTGTTCTGAGATGCCATCGTATCAATTGCCTCTTTGTATTTCATACGGTTCGTATTGTCAGGGTCGGGGAATTGCAACAGGAATTGCTGAAATTGCGATTGTTTTTCTTTTTAGCGAAAAGAAAAGTGGCAAGAAAAATTTGAAATTTGAAAACACCACAAACCTTGAATCGTCGCACGAGCTCACGAGCCACCCCTTCATCGGACACGTGGTCGCGTACACTACGTCGCGAATGTCCTCCAAATTGTCTACCGGCATCTCACCCTGAAGGGCAGGCAGCACAAATTCAGTCAGTCACGCACAATCGATTCTTTGTAAATGCTTCAGACCTCTCCATCATCTTCCTCCACAAACGATTCGTCCTCTTGTCCAGGTCGATGTCTGCGTCGGCGTCGTTCGCGTCTCGGCTCGCTGCTTTCAATGTCGTCGCACGGTGACCTGAAATACTAGAACACAGATCCTCAAATAATTAATGACCGACTCAACATCGCGACCCACATCCTGCACTGACATGGTCATCATAGTGACCTGAGATGCGCTTTCTCGATGGTGGACCGAGATGGTACAACGGACATCTTCAACCGAGCTGTTTTTTCAAAGCTAGATCAAACAATGTGCACTCACATCATAGAATCAACGGCAAGGTGTACTGACGATGGTCAAGTGAGATGCTATAACGGATGCTATAACGGATGGTCAACCGAAATGTTACAATCGACTGAGTATTGTGAACTGACACGCTACAATCGATCTCGAACTGAGATGGCACAACGGATTTCGGTCACGGAACAGTGCTGACGAGAGATGCTGCAGGGGATTTCAGTCACGCGAGACGCTGATAATGCTATGTATATCATGCATGGCGGTCCACATGTAGGCCAACTGTCCACCACAACTTTTCACCAAAACAAGTTTTGTCAACCGTGGACTGAGCACAGTGAACAGAGATCAAGTTTTGTCAACCATGAACTGAGGATGGTAACCTGAGATGAGAACGTGAGGTACGTTTTTTCGACGGTGAACTGAGCATGGTAACCCGAGATGCTCAACGCAGATTCTCGACCAATGAGCATAGTGACATGACATGCGTTTTGACACGGTGAACTGAGCATGGTGAGCTGAAATGCTAGAACACAGATCCTCAAATAATCAATCAGGGACTCAACATGGCGACCCACATCCTGAACTGAGACGGTTATCAATGTTCGATTGAACATTGTGCACTGAGATGGTACAACGAAGCTCTATGGTGCACTGATCACGGTAAACTGAGATGGTAGAACGGCTGCTCAGTTTTATTGACGATGAACTGAGCATGTATGTATCATTGAGTGGGTGTCGACGCTATAAACAAACAAACAAACTGAGCATGGTGAGGTGAGATCCTAAACCGCAGGTCGTCGCCGAACTCAGTTGCTGTACTCCACATTCAAAAATAGGTCAAATTTTCTACCTCAAAAAGTGACTTTTTCCTGATTTTGGGTCTTCCCCCCAGGGAGGTACACTAATTTCCCCTCCGAAAAAGTAGGGAGGTACACTAATTTCCCCGCCGAACCAGAAACTACACTGATCCAGATGGTTGCCAGCAGTGTAGTTCCTGGGGGGTTGGGCCCCCGCTAAGGTACACTAACAGCCGCGACCAAGGTATAGTCCGTCCATCAGCTCATGTCACTTTGTGATGCTGCTGGCCGACCTGTTCCCTTCCTCCACGTTCTAATGAAAGAGAAATTGAGTTTCCGAAAAAAATTATGTTTACTCCTAAATTGCTGTTTTTATGAAATCGACGTGTTTTATCGATTTTAATTTATAATTTAATTTTAAATTTGATCGAATTCAATAATTTTCGACGCATTCTATTATTTTTCAGTTTTTTTTGCAAAATCGCTCACACTTAATTTCTCTTTCATTAGAACGTGGAGGAAGGTAACAAACCAGCCAGCAGCAACACAAAGTGCCATGAGCTGGTGGATGGACTATACACCAGTACACTAACCGCCTCAATTTTTGCCTAAGATAGGCATTTTTAGGCCTAAAATGGGCATTTTTAGGCCTAAAATGGGTGATTTTTAGGTCAATGATGTCAAAAGTCGCCAAAATACCCTTTTTATGGAGAATTTTTTCCAAAAAGGGGCAAAAATCGGTCAAATTTTATACATCAAAAAGACTTTTTCCTGAAAGTCCTGGGGTCACCAAAACACCCTTTTTGCCTCTGAAAACCATAAATTGATGGTTGCAAGGTACCCTCCGGGACGGTTGCAAGGTACCTACTCTTCCCCCACATCCCCCCAAGGGGTGGTTGCAAGGCACCTACTCCTTAGGGGGAATCCCCACCCCACCCCCAGCCACTACACTGCCCCCCAGTGTAGTTTCTGGTCCGGCGGGAAATTAGTGTACCGTACCTCCCTACTTTTTTGGAGGGGAAATTAGTGTACCTCCCTGGGGAGAAGGGGGGAAGACCCAAAATCAGGAAGTCACTTTCAGGAAAAAAGTCACTTTTTTGAGGTGCAAAAATTGACTTATTTTTACACCTTTTTGGAAAAAATTCATCATAAAAAGGGTAGTTTGGCGGAGAACATTGACCCAGTGTAGTTCCTGGTCCGGCGCGGCGGTTAGTCAGTGATGTAGTTGGTCCGAGCAAGAAAGCTAGCTGCTGGAGGGTTCCGGCGCAAGAAAGCTAGCTAGCTAGCCGGGTACCACAATTTGGGGGTCTTGCTCCAGAAGTCAAAAACAGGGGTATAAAAATTGGTCGAAATTATGCTAAAATAAGCCTTAAAATGCGTATTTTTGTGCACGTGTGAGAAAATTAGGACGAATTTGACCATTTTGGCCCATAAAATGGTCATTTTGGCACTAAAATCAACACCTTTTTTACTTGGTGACTGGAGCAAGAAAGCTAGCTAGCCAGTTTGGGGTAAGGGTTTCGGAGCAAGTAAGCTACCTAGCAGTTGGAGGTAATACACCCCAACCACATCACTGCGGTTAGTGTACCTACCCCTTTTTTCCGTGCGGCGGTTAGTGTAGCTCCCTGGGGGGGAAGACCCAAATTCAGGAAAAAGTCACTTTTTGAGGTAGAAAATTTGACCGTTTTTTGGCTCTTTTTGGAAAAAAATTCTCCATAAAAAGGGTATTTTGGCGACTTTTGACAACATCGACGTAAAAAATCACCCATTTTAGGCCTAAAAATGCCCATTTTAGGCCTAAAAATGTCTATTTTGGGCAAAAATTGAGGCGGTTAGTGTACCTGGCGCGGCGGTTAGTGTACTAGTGTATTGGTCGCACAATGACTTTATAAGAATTGGTCAAATTTTTTTCCTGAATCGCAAAGCAGGCTAGTGACGGGGCAATGACGTTGCGTTGCGCCATCACACACAAAACACGTAGTAAAGAGAATGTTTCAGACCTGCGGCAACGTGGTTGATCTGCTAGATTATTTTCAGCTGAAAATGTTTTGTGAGAATCACAAATAGCACAGTAGTTAAGAGTGACTGAACGTGAAAATCAGGATTGATTTTGATGAATTCTTATATGGTCATTGTGCGACCAATACCTTGGTCGCGGCGGTTAGTGTACCTAAGGGGGACCCCCCAAGGAACTACACTGCATTGACCTGAAAATCACACATTCTAGGCCTAAAAATGCCCATTTTAGGACTAAAAATGGCCATTTTAGGCAAATATTGGGGAAATTAGTGTACCCCAGTGTAGTTCCTGGGGGGATGGGCCCCCCTCCCCCCAGTGGTGTAGCTACCCTGGCGGGGCGGCAACCTACTGTACCACCAAAAATGTGGGGCGGCAACCTACCTACTGTACCGGCTGAGCCAGGGGGGGAGAAAATTTTTTAGGTCGAAATTTTGATGAAAATGTACTCTGAAACGCTAATTTCGCGCGTAGCGCGCGATTTTCGCCTATCTGTAGTGAAAAATACCGCTTTTATACTATTTTGAGTAAAAAATCGCAACTTATTGTACCAGCCGCAGGGCGGTGACCTACCTACTGTACCAGGATGGAGCGTCAACCTACCTACCTACTCTACCTAGGGGGGACCCCCACCCCCTTCTGCTACAATATTGCCTCCCCTTCCCCAACCAAAGTACACTAGTACACTAATTTCCCCTCCGGGTACCCCGAGGGGGAAGGGGAAGACCCAAATTCAGGAAAAATCAGTTTTTGACGTAGAAAATTTTACCTATTTTTGCCCCTTTTTAAAAAATTTCTTCATTAAAAGGGTATTTTGGCGACTTTTGAGAACATTTACCCAAAAATCACACATTTTAGGCCTAAAAATCTCCATTTTAGGCCTAAAGATGCCTATTTTAGGCAAAAATTGGGGGGAGAGTGTACCCGGAGGGGAGATAGGGGGATAGTGTACCACCTGAGGGGGAGACAGCGTACCCGAGGGGGGCCCCTACCCCCAGGAACAACACTGCCGTGCAACCATCAATTTATGGTTTTCATAGGCAAAAAAGGGTGTTTTTTTACCTTATAACCCAAAAAACCGCAAACCTCCATATAACAACTATTTCAGGCAAATTCTCGGCCGAAATGCAAAAAAGCACCAATTTCTTGGCCAATTTTGCAATATACAGTCAAGATTCGTTATAGGTATATTTCCGAGACACCCTGAAAAGTATACTTTTAACGAATTTATATTGAATACCTATAGCGAATCCAATACTTAAGGAAATATCAGTACTTAAGGACAGCATAACAAGATTTTGTAGCTTGCTTCGTTCATTTTGAGGTAATTTCACTCAAGTTTGCGCATGGTTATGTGGACAAAAGCATGACAATATTATTTAGTTTATTTTCATTTTTGGACGTATGCGTGCATATACCGATATCATAAGCACATATTCAGCTGCCTGTGCGGTCAAAAATATACAGTACTTATATCGAATCACAATTCCATACAAAATGCCGTTTGGGACACTGGAAAATTTTATGCTATACCGAAAAGCGAATATGCTTATAACGAATCGCTTAAGTACTGGAAAATTTCGGGACACGCCAAAAAGTATGTTAAACCCGAATTTATACTTATAGCGAATATACCCATAACGAGTCTCCACTGTAATGCATGCAAAAAAAACACCCTTTTTCGGACCTCAGGGGCAGACCTGTACAACCACCATCGGCACCCTCGGCCCGGCCGAGGGTCATTTTGGATTTGCCGAGGGTAAATTCCGGCACCCTCGGCAAAAATTACCAGACCCCCCTCAAAATCCAAACCAGTATTGGTCGCACAATGACCATATGAGAATCCATCCAAAACCACCTTCATTTTCAGGATTGCAAAGATGAGTCACGCTTAACCACTGCGCTATTTCTCACAAAACATTTTGATCTGAAAATAAACCAACCAGTCAACCACGTTTTTAATCCCTGAAACATTTCGCTTACTGCATACTTTATGTGTGATTACACGTTGGCGCGCAATGTTAATTTGAATTTTCTGTCTTGTCAATTCAGGAAAAATTTTGGATGGATTCTCATATAGTCATTGTGCGACCAATACCTCTTCCAAAAAGCATTTTAAACGTGTATTTTAGCCTTTTTATACTTCAGGTCGGCGCGCTTCGCGCGCATTTTCTGTCACTCATGACTTGTTATGCCTTTTTTTAATGTTGAAGTGCCATGTTGTGTGCAAAGTATACATATGTTGGCTGGCATACAGTAGTATAGGTATCATGTGTATATGCATAGGTATTGTATGTTTGTTGTTGATTAATGACTGCGAAGTTATGCTTGTCACGTTTCCCGTTTTTTTGTGGCTTGCGCATTGAATAACATCATAACCTATACCTGCACATTGTAACTGTATACGTAATTGCATTGTCTCCGGTCTTCTTAGCTCACCAGAAGTGTTTTAAAGTTTCTTGATTCGTGGCATTACTTAACTAATTTGAACATTTCGGTCAACTTTTTAGGTATGTATTATACTTCCAGATTTGTACGTAAACTTGATTATCCTGTTTTTAAATGTTGTTTTGCGCCGTAAATGCTTGTGCTTGTTAAAGAAACCTGCCAAAGCGTATTTATGAGTCTGAGAATACATGGCTAATGGCTCTATGAGCTCTGTAACACTGAAATAAGGTCCACTGACTTCATTCATAAAAATTACCAGACACCCCTGATTTTGCTTCCGAGGTTACCAGACCCCCCCCCCAATTTTTCGATCTGAAGCCATTACCGGCCGAGGGTAAAAAATTCCTCCCGTACAGCTCTGCTCAGGGGTACCTTGCAACCAGTGTAGTGGCAGGCCCATGTGTGGGAGATAAGTATGATGCGGGGTTGGGACCGAAAGCGTGAGAGGTATGATTTTGGTCACCCAAAAGGCGAAAAAACACCGTTTTTGTGATACAATTTTGGCCAAAACAAATAAGGTAAAAATATTACTTTTTCCTAATTTTCGCCGAAAATCGCCTAAAAATAGGTGTTATGCGAGGGTTTGCGCGAGGAGCGCGCGATGTTTGGGAAAATAAGGTCGAAAAACACCGATTTTTGCATAAAAGGGTATAAAATTGCTTGTGAGGCGTATGATTTGGAGTTGTGAGAGGTAAGTACTCTACCCCCTCGGGTTTTGTGGTAGGGGTAACCCCCAACCAGTGTAGTAGCAGGCAAATGGTTGCAAGGTAGGTTGGGGGCAGTGCTGTGGCTACTTTTGCGGGGCGGGTAGGGTACATAGCTGGAAAAATCCGGGGCGGGTAGGGGGTAGTGTACCTGGGATCTTAGGGGGGAATCCGGTTTGGGGGGAGGGGGGAAGATTTTTCGTGGCGGGTAGGGTACAATACAAGTTTTTTTGGGTGCCTATTTTTTATGCGATAAAGTGCATATAACGCGCGTAGCGCGCGATTTTTTTGCACTTTTAATGGTTTTCGGTCGAAATTTGGTCATTTTGGACCGAAAAATGTGCATTTTGAGGGCAAAAATTGGGGCGGGTAGGGTACCAGAGCGGGGCGGGTAGGGGGGGTAGGGTACCAGGCCGGGGCGGGTAGGGTACCATTGGGCAGTGTAGTTCCTGGGGGGGGGGGGGAGGGGGGGACCCCCCCCTCGGGTACGTCTGTTCCCCCTCCGAGGTACGCCTGCCCCACTGTTCCCCCTCCGGGTACGTCTGCTCCCCCCCTTTTTTTCCTAAAATGGGCAAATTTAGGCCTAAAATAAGCATTTTTAGGCATAAAATGAGTGATTTTTAGGTCAATGTCGTCAAAAATCGCCAAAATACCCTTCGTATAGGGGATTTTTCGTAAAAGAAGGCAAAAATAGTCCAATTTTTCGACCTCAAAAAATGACTTTTTTCCGTCCCCCCCCCAAATTGGGACTTCCCCCCCCCCTTCCCCCCCAGGTAGGTACGTCTGTTCCCCCTCCGAAAATAGTGGAGGGTACGTCTGTTCCCCCTCCGGACCAGGAACTACACTGCCATTGGGGGATGGGGTACCCCTCCCAGTGCTGTGGCTGGGGGGGGGTGGGGGGTCCCCCCAATGGTGCCCTACCCGCCCCGTCCTGGTACCCTACCCGCCCCGATTTTTACCCCCAAAATGCCCATTTGTCGGTCAAAATTGCCCAAATTTCGACCGAAAGCCCTAAACAGTGCAAAAAATTTCGCGCTGCGCGCGATATATGTACTTTTTAGTACATAAAAACAGGCACGCGAAAAAACTTGTGTTGTACCCTACCCGCCCCGAAGAATCGTCCCCCCCTCCCCCCAAACCGGATTCCCCCCCCCAAGATCCCAGGTACACTACCCCCTACCCGCGCATTTTGGGAAAAGCTAGTCCCGTTTCAAAATTGACTTCCCTTTTTCTCAGGCTTAGGCTTGGGCTTAGGCTTAGGCTTAGGCTTAGGCTTACTATTAGGCTTAGGCTTAGGCTTAGGCCAAACCTTGAGCCAACCCGTGCCTTCTATCGCGAAATCGAAAATTCGCGTTTTCTCTCTGTCAAGGCAACGGGACTAGCTTTTCCCAACATGCCCTACCCGCCCCGGATTTTTCCACCTATGTACCCTACCCGCCCCGCAAAAGTAGCCACAGCACTGCCCCCTCCCCCCCAGCCACAGCACTGCTTGGGGGATGGATCCAGATGGTTCCAAGGTACCCCCATACCCAGCCTCCGGAAGGTTGCAAGGTACCCCTGAGGTCCGAAAAAAAGGTGTTTTTGCATGCTTTATACTGTAAATTTGGCCGAAAAATTGGTACTTTTTTGCATTTTGGCCGAAAACTTGCCTAAAATACCTATTATATGGAGGTTTGCGCGCGCAGCGCGCGATTTTTGGGGTTTTGAGGTCGAAAAACACCCATTTTTGCCTATAAAAACCATAAATTGATGGTTGCAAGGTACCCTCCGGGGTGGTTGCAAGGTAGCTACCCTTCCCCCCAAGGGGTGGTACCAAAAAATACCGTAAAAACCTAAATAGAAGGGGGGCTCTATTAATTCACTGATCCCATTTTGGGGGGGCTCCATTACGGGGGGTGGCTCTATTCCGGGGGGCCTCTGTTAATTCACTGACCCGAACCTGAAAAATTTGTTCCCAGAAATACCCCCCAAAAATCCATAAAAAGGGGTATGAAAAGATGTTTTTTCGCTTGTAATCGCATTTATTCGTGTCTATTCGTCAATAAGAGGCGTATTATGTGCTCTGAACGAACAACAAACGTGCATAAATGTACTTGCACACCACTGTCAAGCCTTAATACACTACTGTATGTATAGGGGATGTTTACTTGGGGGGGGGCTCTATTCCGGGGGGCTCTATTAATTCACTGACCCCTTTTTGGGGGCTGTATTTAGGTTTTTACGGTAGACCCCCAAAATACGCCGCCCCCTACAAGGGCTCAGTGAAAAAACACAGTCCGCTTGTGTTTTAGGTTCTACACTATTTTTTTCGGGGCCCCAGGCCGGAATTCCAACTTGCGCCGGCTCGGATAACGGCTATTTTTTTGGGCGAGGGGTGCTTTTTTCAGGGCGGGCTATTTTTTGGGGGTCTATTTTAGGGAATATGGGAGACAGCCACCATGTCTCCCGCAAACAAACCCCCACCCCCGCCCCAAATGATGCACCAACCTCTAAAAACTTCGAACTCAATTCCTTGACGTCTCCACCAGCAGTACCGCCGTCAGTCGTCATTTCCAGTTCGATATCGATTTGTCAAATTCGTAATGGTCGAAATGACAAAGATGGTCGCTAATGGTATCAAGAATTGGTGAATTCGCCAGGTTCGTCATAATGGATCGATGGAACAATTGCTGAAAACTGAAAAACACCTTCCTTCAATCCTAATAACCGACAGATACCTTGCCAAGCAAAACGAACTTTCTCTTCGAAAAAATTAATTTGAAACATTCTCGCCGACCAAACTGGCCTTTTGAGCGCCAATTCAAAAAAAGACCCGGTAACCTAATGATTCACTCGTTCCGTGCCACTCGGATGCAACCGCATTTCGAATAACCGAAATCCGAGTGGAGGAACGCGGTTCGAAACTTTTCGAAAAATGCGTGGCGTCGAGCATGCGTCGGTCGTTAAGCTCACGCCGCAGTCTACACGAGGTTGTCACTCAGCCCCGAATACTGTAACCCACCGTAATTTTGATCTGCAAGGATCGTGGCGAGACCATTTTGTTTTTATCTATGTTTTGCGTGTTAGCGCCAACACCAACCAACATTTCGAAGTTTTGGGGATCGACGCGCACGATGACAATTTCCAGCTTGCAGCCGCTAATACACGTGTCGATAAGCAGCGATCAGCATGGGTCTCGCAACGATCTCGCTTGGGGTGGGTTACGGTATTCAGGGGCTGAGTGACAACCTCCTGTAGACTGCCTTTTGATTTTTTCATATTGAAAGATTTATAAATATTACAAAATTCAGGGTGCGCACTTGATATAGTCTTTCCGTTTTGTAACAGTCCAGAGGTAATGTTTCAAAGGCTTGAAAACAGCAGTCATCGTCGTGGATGATAGCCAACATGTGGACAACGTGGCTCGAAACATGCTTGTTACTTGATGGCTGCTGTTGCGATGAACTTGCAACGATGCGCTGATGTTGCGAAACATGCTTACTTGATGGCTGCTGTTGTTACTTGATGGCTGCTTTCCACCCATTGCAGCTATGCGAGACGGAGGGTGTTGCGCTAGAACGTGCCCGTTCAATGGCACACGCCCAATCGACTCCATTGTACCGCTTCAATCCGAAAATGTCGAAATTGTTCGAGTTGGACACCAAGAACGACAGTGACGTTGTGTTGATGATGTGGGAGACAATGGAATGGGTGTACACACACTTGGACTATATGCTCGAGTGTGTGCACCTGTTGAGGGTGATCGGCAAAGCACAGCCAAGACGGACGTTGTTCAAGGGCTGTGCCACCAGATGAAACTATGAAGACGAAAATGTGCTTGGAAACAGCTGGTGTGGATCTCGATCCTTAGATTTCATGATGTGAAACTGTTTTTTTCGGCCTATACTAATGTTGTCAACGTGTGTTGCGTTCAAATGCAGCACGATGTTTGTTTTCGTCAACGCCACACCCAGGCTTGGGCAAAAAAAATTTTTTTTAAATTTTTTGTTTTTTTTTTAAAAAAAGGTTTTTGAAAAAAATTTTAAAAAAAAGTTTTTTTTTAAATTTTTCGGGGGAACAAGATGTTCTAAAACGTCCAAAAATGGCCTTTTTGGGGGTTATTTTTTGTCATTTTTTCTCAAGGGTCGAAAAATTTTCTTCACAAAATCACTTTTGAGGCATGTATTTGGTATTGGTCGCACAATGACCATATAAGAATTCATCAAAATCAATCCTGATTTTCACGTTCAGTCACTCTTAACCACTGTGCTATTTGTGATTCTCACAAAACATTTTCAGCTGAAAATAATCTAGCAGATCAACCACGTTGCCGCAGGTCTGAAACATTCTCTTTACTACGTGTTTTGTGTGTGATCGCGCAACGCAACGTCATTGCCCCGTCACTAGCCTGCTTTGCGATTCAGGAAAAAAATTTGACCAATTCTTATAAAGTCATTGTGCGACCAATATCTAAGATGACCCAAATGATGTTATTATACCTCCCCGTGATACATGAGACACAGTATGCATGTACTTATAGTCTTTCCGTTTTATAACAGTCCAGAGGCGGCATAGAGAAAATGTTTCAAGGCCTTGAAAACAGCAGTCATCGTCGTGCGGATGAAAACCAACAGGTCGACAACGTGGCTCGAAACATGCGTGTTACTTGATGGCTGCTGTTGCGATGAAACATTTGCTGTATAGTTTGTTTGGACCGAGAATAAAGTGAAGGACTATACATGGTACTTTGATGTCATACCCCATCGGGTCGGTCATATACGACTGGTTCAGCGACCCGACAAGTATTTCTGCAGCTTATATTCTCAATTCTGTATGGTTTATGAGTGAATCTTGCTTATTGGACCACAAACCGTTGTGTCTGATACCTCAGAGCAGCAATCATAGGTCCATAACAAGCACAGACTGTTGGATCGCATCGAAATGACGTAAACACCCTTCATAAGTGATGCAAACCAAATCACAAAAGTGACTTGTCAATTAACGTTGCATTTTTTCGCGATTTTGCGCGTTTTTTAGGCAAATTTGGTAAAATTCTCTTTCAAAAAGTTTTTTGTAAAAACTTTAAAAAAAAATTTTTTTTTAAAATTTGGGGAAATTTTACCAAATTTGCCTAAAAAACGCGCAAAATCGCGAAAAAATAACTTTAATTGACAAGTCACTTTTTGTGACTTGGTTGCCATCACCTTTATGAAGGGTGTTTCTACATTTGTCCATGCGATCCAACAGTCTGTGCTTGTTATGCCCCTATGGTTGCCTCTTCTGTGGTATCAGACACAACAGTTTGTGGTCGAATAAACAAGATTCACTCATAAACCATACAGAATTGAGAATAAGCTGCAGAAATACTTGTCGGGTCGCTGAATCAGTCGTATGTGACCGACCCGAGGGATGACGACATCAAAGTACCATGTATAGAGTCCTTCACTTTATTCTCGGTGTCCAAACAAGCTATAATACAGCAAATGTTTCATCAGCAGCAGCCATCAAGTAACACGCATGTTTCGAGCTACGTTGCTCGACTGTTGGTTTCATTGATGTTATGACTGCCTGTTTTCAAGGCCTTGAAACATTTTTTTTTTATGCCGCCTCTGGACTGTTATAAAGGAAAGACGTATAAGTACATGCATACTGTGTCTATGTATCAATGGGAGGTATAATAACATCATTTGGGGCTCATCTTAGATATTGGTCGCACAATGACTTTATAAGTAATTGGCTCAAATTTTTTTCCTGAAATCGCAAAGCAGGCTAGTGACGGGGAAATTATGTCGAGTTGTGCGATCACACACAAAACACGTAGAAAAGAGAATGTTTCAGACCTGCGGCAAACGCTGCTCCGATCTGCTAGACATTTTTCAGCTGAAAACGCTCCGCGGGTAACCACAAATAGCACAGCGGTGGGAAGTAGCGGCAGAACGTGAAAATCAGGATCGATTTTGATGAATTCTTATACGGCTCATTATTAAACGAATACCAAGAATGCGGGCCTCAAATATGATTTTTGTGAAGAAAATTTTCTCTACCCTTGAAAAAAAATGACAAAAAAATAACCCCCAAAAAAACCACATTTTTGGACGTTTTAGAACATCTCGGCTTCCCCCCGAAAAATTTAAAAAAACTTTTTTTTTTAAAAATTTTTTTCAAAAACCTTTTTTTAAAAAAACAAAAAAAATTTAAAAAAAACTTTTTTTGCCCTAAGCCTGGGTGTCGGCGTTGACGAAACAAACATCGCGCCGCATTTGAACGAAGAACATGTTGACAACATTAGTATAGGCCCGGAAAAAAACAGTTTCACATCATGAAATCTAAGGATCCAAGATCCACACCAGCTGTTTCCAATAACACTCCCGGTCTTCATAGTTTCATCTGGCGGCACAGCCCTTGAACAACGTCCGTTCTGGCCCCGCGCTTTGCCGATCACCCCTCGACAGGTGCACACACTTTAGCATATAGTCCAAGTGTGTGTACACCCATTCCATCGTCTCCCACATCATCAACACAACGTCACTGTCGTCCTGGGTTCCAACTCGAACAATTTCGACATTTTTGTATTGAAGCGGTACAATGGAGTCGATTGGGCGTGTGCCATTGAACGGGCACGTTCTAGCGCAACACCCTCCGTCTCGCATAGCTGCAATGGGTGGAAAGCAGCCATCAAGTAACAACAGCAGCCATCACAGCCTAAGCACTGTTTGTTACATCAGCGCATCGTTGCAAGTTCACCTCAACAGCAGCCATCAAGAAACAAAGCATGTTTCGAGCCACGTTGTCCACATGTTGGCTATCATCCACGACGATGACTGCTGTTTTCAAGCCTTTGAAAGCATTACCTCTGGACTGTTACAAAACGGAAAGACTATATCAAGTGCGCACCCTGAATTTTGTAATATTTATAAATCTTTCAATATGAAAATTCAAAAGGCAGTCTACAGGAGGTTGTCACTCAGCCCCTCAAAAATGAAACTTACCAAGCGAGATCGTTGCGAGACCCATGCCGATCGCTGCTTATCGACACGTGTATTAGCGGCTGCAAGCTGGAAATTGTCATCGTGTGGGTTGATCCCCAAACTTCGAAATGTTGGTTGGTGTTGTTACTTGATGGCTGCTTTCCACCCATTGCAGCTATGCGAGACGGAGGGTGTTGCGCTAGAACGTGCCCGTTCAATGGCACACGCCCAATCGAATCCTGCCATTGTACCGCTTCAATCCGAAAATGTCGAAAATTGTTCGAGTTGGACACCAAGAACGACAGTGACGTTGTGTTGATGATGTGGGAGACAATGGAATGGGTGTACACACACTTGGACTATATGCTCGAGTGTGTGCACCTGTTGAGGGTGATCGGCAAAGCACAGCCAAGACGGACGTTGTCCAAGGGCTGTGCCACCAGCTGAAACTATGAAGACGAAAATGTGCTTGGAAACAGCTGGTGTGGATCTCTGATCCTTAGATTTCATGATGTGAAACTGTTTTTTTCGGCCTATACTAATGTTGTCAACGTGTGTTGCGTTCAAATGCAGCACGATGTTTGTTTTCGTCAACGCCACACCCAGGCTTGGGCAAAAAAAATTTTTTCTAAATTTTTTGTTTTTTTTTTAAAAAAAGGTTTGAAAAAAAATTTTAAAAAAAAGTTTTTTTTTAAATTTTTCGGGGGAACAAGATGTTCTAAAAACGTCCAAAAATGGCCTTTTTGGGGGTTATTTTTTGTCATTTTTCTCTCAAGGGTCGAAAAATTTTCTTCACAAAATCACTTTTGAGGCATGTATTTGGTATTGGTCGCACAATGACCATATAAGAATTCATCAAAATCAATCCTGATTTTCACGTTCAGTCACTCTTAACCACTGTGCTATTTGTGATTCTCACAAAACATTTTCAGCTGAAAATAATCTAGCAGATCAACCACGTTGCCGCAGGTCTGAAACATTCTCTTTACTACGTGTTTTGTGTGTGATCGCGCAACGCAACGTCATTGCCCCGTCACTAGCCTGCTTTGCGATTCAGGAAAAAGATTTGACCAATTCTTATAAAGTCATTGTGCAACCAATATTTAAGATGACCCGAATGATGTTATTATACCTCCCCGTGATACATGAGACACAGTATGCATGTACTTATAGTCTTTCCGTTTTATAACAGTCCAGAGGCGGCATAGAGAAAATGTTTCAAGGCCTTGAAAACAGCAGTCATCGTCGTGGATGATAACCAACAGGTCGACAACGTGGCTCGAAACATGCGTGTTACTTGATGGCTGCTGTTGCGATGAAACATTTGCTGTGTATAGTTTGTTTGTACCGAGAATAAAGTGAAGGACTATACGGTACTTTGATGTCATACCCC